>JAPMOQ010015919.1:400-25885 GCA_026543055.1 Argiope trifasciata
ATATATATATATATATATATATATATATATATATATATGTCACCAAGTTAAAGTTTAGTAGATTCTTTTAAAATATGCAATTCATTTCTTTTGCTTTCTTTTATATTTATAATAATGAGTAGAATCTACAGAATTTAATTTTGCTTAAATATCATGAATATTTTATGATCACAATGAAAGGCAAGTCCAAAACATATCAACATTAAATATCTAAAGAAAATAATTACAGATCCATTTTGTCTTTAATTTTATCATTTGCCGATCCCGTGATTACTGGGAAATATATTTGTGTACAATATATAAAGTTCCTATCGGATAATAAACATTCACGTTAGCAGTTACTTTTCTACAAATTATTCTTAAACTGATATATATATCATCACAAATTCAGCTTCAATTAAATTAGACACGTTAACAATTTGTTTCAAATTGTTTCTTTTAAAGGCATAATTAAGAATAGGATTTCATTACGCAATGCACAAATTCGCTTAACGACTAATAATTTTTTGGAATTAAAAGCATGTAATAAACTTTGCTTTATTTACTAAAAAGCAATTACATAAATTCAGAAATATTCGCAAAAATATTTTGATACATTATCGATGATATCATTGAATTACTAGAGGTTTATTAATTATATCATTAATGCTTTTTATTAATTACTTCAAATTCACGTCTTTATAATAATTGAAAATGAATTATTAGCAGAATAGACAAATGTAATCCAGAATTATAGATATATTGTCAGTACAGTGTAATAATTTGGCCAAAACCGACCAAATTAGAAAGTAGAGTAGCAAAGTAATTTTTATATTTATATGCCTATATATTTACAAAAACAACTTGTTCTCATCTAGGTAAATATTATTCACACAAATCAAATGACAGTTTAACTACGAAATAATTATTCTATCAAATTGAAAAATAAGTCACCAAGAAACCGCTAACGTACAGTTAGCTCTAAGCGGCTGTCCTAGGTCAGCTCCAGATATCACTTTCTCTTACTAGCCTTGACACAGAAGCCCAAATCACACGAAGCTTCTTAAAAATACTAGGAAAAACTTTTTCACACATCGAAGTCTCCGAATTCTAATTCACCTCTAATTCTTTTTATCTGGAAAAAAAAAACATTTTATTTTTATCATACTTGTCTCCACTTTCCCGTTGGTCAAATTGAGTGCCTCATCCCTCAATAACTGCTCAGCAAAGCTTCCTCAATGCGCTAAATCCGACCCTGTGAGTGTCTGTTAAGACACAATCTTTGTGGCCAAAAGCCTCTTGAGCTCAACAACAATCAATTCGAAGTTAACGTTTGCTGTAGTGCACTTTGCTCTGTTACTTAATGACAATCGTTGATGGTAGTAATCGGTTCTAGATGATTTGAGGAGTAAAGGAAAAAAAGGGATGTCTCGATATTCTTGTAGCTTGAAGACATGATGAATCTATTTTATATGACAGCATACACATCTGTTTTCCCACACCTGGATATATTAAAAAGTGAACAGACCCAATGATTTTCCAAATGAAAAAGATCCACATCTGGAAGTTCGCATTCACTAAACAATGTGTGGAAAAGCGGAAAATATTGCAACAGTTAAAATCAGCGATTTGTATAATTTATTTCTACTCACGTTCTGATAGAATAGCAAAATTATCCCGAATGAATTTCATCAACAAATTTAAAAATCCACAACATATCTAGATATAATTCATTATGAACTTATATCGTATTGTTTTTAATGCAGGTATATTTTTATTGTATTAAGAAGATTCAAATATTTCTAACACATTAAATAACTTTAGACATTGTCTATAATGGTTCATCTTTAACAAAAATAATTGCAGTGATGAATATACGTAGTAAGAAATTGAGGAATTTCAATATCTATAATAAACTTAACTTTTTAGAGTAGAAAGAATAAATAATTTCTGTTTGGTTGCATTCTCATAAAAATAAGATAAATACTCATAAATAAAGTGATGGAAATATTTTCAGACTTCAGAAATTTCAGTTTTAATCGCATGTATGCGTGAATTTTCATTATCATTTTCAAACAGTAGTCAGCTCTAATTTTCTTCAAAGAATTAATGAAAAAGAACTATAAACCAGAAACATAAATTAAAAGAAGGTATTGATCTTTTTTAGTATCATCTAGAGCAGAGGTGTCCAAACTTTTCGCGGCACGGGCCGGATCGAAATTAGATCCATTTTATACGGGCCACATGTATATACAAATTGAAAAATATCATTATGAGTAAAGTAGCATTAAATACTATTAATTAATACTATTTTCTTGTAACTTGAATATACAAAATACTAAACAAAGTATAATTATATAATTATTTTATATAAATTAAAATATTTTCATGCAACTTCTTATGCGAATGATGAAATAGTTTTATTTTTGTTGAAGAATGTCTTTATAGTTGGGATAAAAATTTGTTACACCAATCATAAGCAATGACTGCAAATGATCATCAGATAAATTTGCTCTATATTTTGATTTCAGATACTTTATTCGAGACAAAGTTTGTTCGCACACGTAAGTAGTTCCAAACATTGAAATGAATTTACGAGCAAATTTCTTCAAATCTGGAAACTCTTTTGCATTCAGATAGTTATAAAAAATCTATATAAATAAAATATATTAAATATCCATATAAATAAAATATAATAAATATATATATAAATATATATAAAAATCTATATAAATATAAATAAAAATCAAGTACAAGAACTCCGCTTTGTTGGCCACGTATCTATATACCTTTATGAAAATGAAAAGGTTTGGGCGAAAACATCATTATGTTTTAAAACCCTCCGTGGGCCGGATAAAAACACTTGGCGAGCCGGGTTTGGCCCGCGGGCCGTAGTTTGGACACCTCTGATCTAGAGATAAGAGAAATTGAATATAGTATCTTGATCTTAATGTTAACAAAAATATATGTAGGAATGAGCACCAGAGGTAACCATTCCATGCATATTTAATTAAGTCTAAGTTTATGCATTTTGCATTTTTCATACGCACCATAAATTTCTCAACCAATGTTTTGGAAGAATTTCAGATTGTTTAAGGCAAGGAGAAACACATATATTAGATTGACAATCTTGCCATTCCCTTTAACCTAAAGACTGTCTAATCAATGAAAGCAAGCTATCCTCATATGAAAATGCATTTGTCTTAATCACGGTTATTCAATTTGGTATTTAGATAGTAAATGGCGATGGAAACTATATTTGCTTCTAATGTGATTTTCGTGCATTGAAATGAGCTAGCTGTGAAATTAATATGTATATACTAAACTAATTTCAGATTTATATTTAATTGAAATGTTAGATTTTTATCTTCATTTATTATTTGGCTTTTGTAAATATATTTATTTATATAGTAGACTGAATGCTA
This sequence comes from Argiope trifasciata, assembly GCA_026543055.1. Classification (NCBI taxonomy): domain Eukaryota; kingdom Metazoa; phylum Arthropoda; class Arachnida; order Araneae; family Araneidae; genus Argiope; species Argiope trifasciata. Next base: position 3,805 of record JAPMOQ010015919.1, read on the forward strand.
AAAATATATTTTAATTGGAAGTATTTCTCTAAAATTAAGTTCATATAATATTGATAAAAGAGGAGAAATTAAATTATCTAGCTCAAAAAAAATATTGACTGCGCTACTTTAGCAACTTTTAAAAAGCTTCTTTTATATCAAAGTAATTTGCTGTAAGCAAATGAAAAATTTTTAATCAATACCTGGTAAAAATATTATTTAAGGAAAGCCATTTAATAATTTAAAATAACATATTCGGAATTTACTTATTCCAATTATATTGAAAAATGTTCAAATAAGTTAAAATAAACTAAAAAGTACAAAATAATTTCTAAAATTCAGAAGAATTATTTCACAGATATAACATTTCGTTTAAGTTTACTGATTTTTTGAACTATTTTCATTAGAAAGAAAACTAAAAATTATGCATTTATTATGTGTAAGAATTTCGTTTATGTTTATTTTATTTCGGTGCTATTTCAAGAATGAAATTTTAATGTGATTTGCTTCATTCCTTTAGGGAACTAATTATATTTTCTGAAAAACAAGCATTATAATGCTGTTTAAACCAAGTTGAATACATTTTTTTTAATTTCCCAGATAAACCATTGAAATACATTTTATATAAGTTTTAAATTATATTTTTTCTTTCGAATCAATTTTACAGTTTGTCGTGTACGACTTAAGGTTTTTCATGAAATGTATAAGGATTAATACACTATTCCAGAATCTATAAAAGATTTCACATTTTAAAATGAGTTAAAAACACTTCAACAAAGAGGATTTAAAATTTTTTATACATTTCGTTCAGTATGTACTAACCTGTAAAAATATTAATGCTGGGATACCATATTGTAAATTATTAAGCATGTTTTTTTTACATTTTTTATCTATTTATATTATATATTTCGCTCATTAAAACCTTGTGAGAAAGGTAAAGACTTAAAACAGTATAATATGCACGTAAATGCTCCAGCTCATTAAAAAATTAATTCTGAAGTACCATGTTCCAAAATTATTAAGAAGGTTGTATTCTATTTATTTTTATATGTTTACATTTTTTTAAACTTTTTAAAACATTATGGGATAGATGAAACCTTGTGGAATAGGCAACAATATTGTTACAGTTTTTGTATTTAAAATGTGTTTATAATGCCAAATTATGTGAAAATTTTTATTCTGCCTGAAAAATAGCTTAGTATTAATGTTAATTGCATGTAAATATGTGAACTACATCAATTTCTTAAGTACCTGGTAAATAACATTAGCTCTATGGGAATCTCGCCAAATTGGCGAGATATCGTCTAGTTGGCGACAGTTTTGGCAACTTATTTTGTCGCCAAATTTGGCGACATTTGGCGACAAAATTGGCGAAGTTGGCGATATTTGTCAACTTCCGGTTCCAGAAGTTTCTTTAAGTTTCTAGATGAATCTACTATTTTGGCCCAGACTATATAAGGCGGAGCGGAAATGCCAGAGAGGAGTTCGTCTTATGATTTCGTGAAGTGGAGACGTGGGCTCGCAGCCGCTGATACTTTAGGGTGATTCCGTTGTGTTTTATGCCGAAGAGAGTACGAGAGCTTACGGCTCTGATTTTGATCGGTTTCCCGCTGAATCAGTGTATTGTTTTGTGTTGCTGTTGTGTTGAACTTCTGTGACTTCGGCTGTTGTTTTTGACTCTCAGAACTTTGTATTCTTCATTGTGCTGTAAATAAAGAGCTTTATTTTTCTAATATCGCTGCTCTGCTTAAGAAGCCTATTCAATTCACGAACCCACAGAGAAGTTTGTAACAATATATAAACAACACAGAATTTTAAAACTGAAACTTATTGTGATTTCATCATATCATACAGATATATGTTACCCACTTTCTTCCGAGATCACAGCAAAAAAAATCAACTGAAAAATATAACGCTAATTACCCAGCTACTTAAAATGTTTTTTAGCAGTTCATTGAAAATTTGGATTAGAAGGGGATGGAGTAGAAAACGATCAATTTTTACTTATTATTAATCGATTGATGAAGTTTGAGTATCAGCATTCATCAAAATAGCTCTATTCAATTAATATGCTTTGAATCTTCATTAAACTAACAGGAAGCTATCTAATGATATTGAGGATGGATAAACGAAATTTGATTTGGCAATTGTATATCCAAAAGCAACATGTATATCCTTTCAAGTCTGAAATACATGAATTGTCATTCAAGAATTGTACTTTTGCATAGAAGACTGTATAGAAAATAAAAGATTATTGAATTTAATATAAAAAGTATATGTGCTGCGATTAGAGAAATGAGAATAATTCAGTTTTCAAATATCAGTTTCATCAGCATTAGCTTTGTAATTTATGAAGTAGTGCATGCAGTTATACTAAATACTTTATGATAAATATTAGGTCCATTTAATTTTGAGATAGCAAGTTGCATTATTATACCCATGTAATGAAACCAGCTCTATAAACTTCGGGCTAAGTATTTTTTCTTTGTTATCAGACGTTGAAATATGTGCTGTTGAAAAAAAATCTTTTCAATATTGCGTTGCAATTTATTTTTACTCCGAAATTGTCTGGACGCATATAATGCAATTATCTTATGTAATTAATTTATGTTTGATCTGTTAGAAGTTTTTTTTTGTTATTTCTACAATTCTCGCTGTCATTGAAATTTCATCTGTGGGTAGTTCTTGTATCATGTTTTATAAGTTCTGTTTTTCTTCTGATGATGATTCTTTCAAAACGTGTTTGCTCAGATTTTTAAGAAATATTTCTTTGCTTGAATTGGTTCATGCTTTCCGAATACAATTAGCATAAGTTTTAAGAAACTATCAATCCAAAAGCCAACAATATGAAATTCACCTATAAAATATTTACCGATCACTTTATAATTAAATATATATTAAATATACATTTAGTGAGCGCTAAGTTGTAATAACTAAACATAAATGAACTTAACTAAATTAAAATAAATGCTACAAATAAATATTTATTTTAAACCAAAAGGACCAAAAAAGAAAAAATGAATCCGGCCAGAAAACTTTCTCAAGGGTCACTCTAAGGCAGGAATTCAAACCATTGATTTTTTTCTGTAAGTGGTTTGATTTTCGCCCAAAAAATGGATCCCTCACGATCTGAATTCCAGGAAACTGAGGTTTTGGACATCAAATTAGTATCACAATATTAAAAATAATCTTACAATAACAAGCAAAATAATTTCCACATTTTTAAATCCAAATAATATTAAACTTGAAGAAATTAAACTTGTTATTGCAATTGCACTTTGATAAATTAAATATAATTTTCCCACTTTTAAAACAATATATGCATGCCACGTTTGGGAATTGTCATCATAAGGAATAATCGAAGCACCATCTATTGAATTAAAATTAAAAGTGACGAAACTGGAGGATGTAACAAATTAGATAAAATTCTTCTTATCAATACTTCTATATTGCAAAAGTCTTGGGAAAATTCATAAATAGTTAAAATTTCATGAGATTTGTTGCTTCTATATAAGAAATTTTATTATTAAATTTTTTTCATCTAGTTTAATTCTCATAATATTAAATTTTTGAGTTTAAATTAGAATGGTTATTATAAAATTTAATTATTTTAAAGTTAAATTAATCCCTTTCATCATAAATGTCGACTAAAGTTTTTCCGTTAAAATTACTATATTTAAATCTAGATGATAACTTAAAGTTCATTTTTATATGTTTCAATTAAAGCTAAATCTTTTGGGTAACAATTGATAACATCATTAAGATTGTTCTAGTTCAATAAAAGTAAGCCATCAACATATCTCCAACCATTTATCAAATTGTATTTCAATATTTTTTCTCGCAATAATGTTTTAATTATTTGTTTATAAAAATAATTCAGCTATAACCCTAATTTTCTTTAATATTAATTCTAGCCTATTACTTTTTGTAATAATATCTATGTTTAAATATTCACCATGTATAATAGTAACAATCTCTATTAATTTTTCATGAGTTAGATTCAGGTACAAATTTACAAAATCATAAGTATTAAGTTTATTAATATTGTTAACTTTTAGACAATTGAAATCATTTTGTTACTTTTGATTATAAAATTATGTACATTTTAATTTTATTTATGATAATTTGCAAATATATTAAGAAATGTTTTCCTGAATAGTAATTTTAATTTAGTACAGAAGAGACTATTTAATTAGTAAGCGTGAATGATAAAGGCTTCTCACAGTGAGCAAATAAAAAACAACTAAGAGATATAAATTAAGCATAGGCATATTCTACTCAAATAATGTCCTATGTTGAATAAAAAATTTGTCATCGCCTAAATGTTTCCGAATTATTTCAATCACTTCTGTTCCCATGGTCCAATAATTATTAATAAAATTAAACTCAGAATTATAATAGTGTAGAAAGTAATTTGCCCATCAAGCGTCTAAACAAATTTTGTTTCAATAATTCAATGCTATTTTAACCATCCTCCATAATCTGTATTTGATTAATTTACTTTGTATCTATGAATAATATGTAGCAAAATCTATATGTGCAAACTATGCATTGAGAAAATATTTTATTTGTTAACTTTATTCGTAGTGTGAAATGAAATCTTCTGAAATCATCTGTATGTTTTAAAGATAAGAATTATAGAAATTCATAACAGACTCTGGCGATATTTATAACATTTTACAGGTCATTTATTGCTGAAGGATTTACTATATATTGAAACCTTATCAAAATAATTATAGGAGTTTTATAACTGTGATTTTATTAATTTTCCTACGACGATTCGCTCATGCATAAAAAGTAGTTTGTATTTATAAGCGCTTGTCCGAAAACTGAAAACTGCGCATGCGCGAATAACAAGAGATGTGATATACATATACATTCATTTGTTTACTTCTGATTTTAAATATCTATTCAAAACTCATTACTCCACAAAAATTAAAGGATATTGAAAATATTTGTACCATTTTGTAGGACATTTAATGAGTAAGATTTTAATATATTGAAATTACATTATGATAAAAAAAAAGGCTATAGATTTCTGAGTGTTTGCAACAAAAATGCTTGTGTATAATGCCCATGTAATATCTGGTGGAGGCTAAACTTAAGTTTAAAACTAATTTCTTCTCATCGATGATATGCCACTGCTACGCTATGCGATTACTGCTAGTTTATAATAAGCAAGTAATTCAACAGAATAGTATAGTTTGGATGTATCATTATTGTTCATGTAGATATTTCCCGATATTTTTAATTATATTTTGCCAGTTAAAACTATAGAGGAGTTCAAATTATAGATGGTTATTTTCTTGATTACCAATACTTCAATTCAACTACAACATCAGCATCTATAAAAATACGATAAATCGATGCACATAAGGCACATGTCAAACAGTTAAGCTGTCAAAACAGAAACATTGTAAATAATAAAGACTCAAAAGACACAAAATGACTGTCCTCACTTTTTAACACAATAATACTAATTACAGTAGTATAAGCCTTTACGTAGATTTGTTAGATTGCATTTCTTAAAATATTAACTTTATATTGTGACATCAACATTTATAAAAACCAACTTAACAATGTTTTGATATAATTTTCTTTGTTTAGTGTTTTACGGAGTAGTAAGATTTTGTAATTCAAAAATATATCATAAGATTCGTATAGATCTTAAAATACATGAGAAAAAACATGCAGTAAATAGAATTTAAAGCAAGACTGACATAATGTATTTAAGAGATTGCATAAGGATTCAGCTAAATATAAGCAGTTAGGAAAAGATGCATATTATTAATTTTCTTTGTTGGCGGGAAAGGTGTTAACGTAGGCTAATTTTTGTTTAATTTTAATTTCACTTAATTATAAAAAATGCAACACGGCTGCAGTCTAAATTTTCAGGTATCTAAGAGTTTACCTTATATATAACTTAATTTTATGAGTTCTACTGAAAAATGAAATGGATAAAAATAGCATGGTTTTTAAATTACAGTAGTAAAAATAAAATTTTTCATAATTCATGTAATATTTGATTATAAAGAAAATATTTTATAGGAAATTAAATTCTCTTAGCGAACAATTAGAGAAATTATAAGTAGATAAATCACAACATTCACTTAGAAGTTATGTAACTAATAAACATACATTTTAAGTTAGCGGTAAAAAACGCTGTTTCACTTCTTTCTTATTGAAAAAGACTTTGATAACATCCGTGAAATAAATATCTTCTTTTATTTGTCATTCTTTTCCACAAAAACTCATGAATTTTTCATAGGCGCAACAAATTCAGTATTCAAGAATATTTTCTAACCTATCCTTGGAAAAACGCGGAACCTACTATGAATTTTTTTAATCCATTGCAGCTTGCAATGTCGAATATATGAATTTTCATCTAGCTAGCGAAATTTTTGCGTTAGTAAAGCAATAATGCAGTTTATTACTTATACCTCGTGTTCCCTCCCTTATTTTTGGTGTTATTTTCATATATCGCAGCACCGTATTTCACCGTGTGGCCTTTTTTTCAATAATTTTATAACACCAAATAATATCCTATGGTCTGAAATGTATATTCTCCAAGTATGAAGGCTTACAAAGTTACTGGTTCTCTCACCAGAACGTCCCAAACGAAGGTTCTTTAATTCGAATACTATGTACAATATTTTTTATTTATTTTTTAACACAGAAGGGATCATTAAATATTGGGTTGGCAAATAAATGATTGCCGATTTCAAATAAGAAGGAAAGTGCAAACTTTTTGTTTAAAAATATAGCTTTATTAAATTAGATACTGTCAGTTCTTATCGATGACCTTTTGCCATTGTTCTGGCAGTGTAAAAATTCCAAATTCGTAAAATTTCTGATCTTTACTAGCAAAAAACTGAATTAAATGTGATCTGACATCATCAGCGTTATTAAACATTTTACCATTTAAAGAGTTCTGCATGGAACGAAACAAATGGTAATCTAAAGGCACAAGATCAATGCTATATGGTGTATGTGATAAAACATTCCAACACAGTTCCAATAATTTTTCGCGAGTGACCAAAGACATGTGGGGCTTTACGTTATCATGGTGGAAAGAAACACCTTTACGATTTGACAATGCCAGCAGCTTTTCTTGAATTTCATCATTCAGTTTGGCGAGTTGTTAAACATGCACGTTTGAATTGATTGTTTGGTTTTGTGACATAAGTTCAAAGTACAAAATTTCTTTATAATCCCACCAGAGACAGTATGATCTTTTTTTGGTGAATTTCTCTTTTTGATGTCGTTTGGGCTGGTTCACCTTGCATTATCCACAATCTCTTCCGATTAAAGTTGTTATAAACTATAAACATTTCGTCGCCAATAGTTAGGTTTTTCAGAAATGGATTAATTTCGTTGCGTTTCAGAAGCGAATCACAAATGCTAATGCGTAGAGTCAAATAAATTTCCTTAGGCTGGTGAGGGATTCATAAATCAACTTTCTTGACATAACCAAGCATTTAAAAAAGTTTCAATGCATATATACGATACATTGAGCTTCTCTGCAATATCAAAAATTGGGCTATGACGATCTGAATTGATAGTGACCATTATATGGGTTTCATCGACTTCGACTGGACGGAGAGATTTTTGAGCATTTTTCAATGAAAAATCACCAGAAAGAAATCTGTAAAACTAATTTCAACACTGTATTTCTTTCAAGGCTTCATTTCTATATACGGCATATAACTTCTTTTGTGCTTGCTATACGTTCTTGCCTTTTCTAAAATAATACAGTAAAATGTGCCTGAAGAGCACGTCTAGTTCTTCCATTTTTAATTTGGGATAAAAACAAAACTAAAGCACTAATTGATATATTTTTTTTACTAAATTAAAGGAAGAAGTCCAAACAATAAGAAAAAAATATACAGGTTAGATGCTTTGACCACATTAACAAAATAAAAGAAAATGTAAAGACCATCTATCCACAAAATAGGCAATCCCTTAGTTGCCAACCCAATATATATGCTAATACTATTCAGATTAAAACAATAGTTATTTATTTGCATAGTAGTATAATAGTAGGGAATATATCACAGATTTCGCATTGTTATAGTGAATAAAAATTAAATCCAAAAACAAGGAATAGAACTGAAAGGAAGATCTTTTGTTATAATCCTACAAATGTGATTCTAACTAGCATTTTCAATAATACCTAAAATGGACGTGAGCACAGCAAACAAAATGAAAACTACAGATGATTTATGCAACGGTTATTATTGCTTTTTTCGCTAAAAAAACACAAATCTTAATGTTGAAATTAAGTAAGGAAAGCAATTTATTATCATGTATTAGAGTTAAATCGGAGTTTTAACTAAGTACTTGGAAAATGATTTTGACTGCTAGAAGAGGATAAGTTCTTATTTTTAATATGTCTCTAATTCCTCAATTTCGATTGATATATAATTCCAAAATTGAGTTTGTAGCCTTCACCAGCTGTGATGGCAACATCATATATATTTGAAATACTTACATATTTCACAAATATATAATATTTAATTAGCCTATTATTATGTGTGTGAGAGAGGGATGAAACGTTGTAATTGATCTCTTCAATCATACACCTTTATTTGTTATTAATGACTTTGGCTCTACTGCCGCAAATATTTGAATTTCCCAACAAGTGCACATTATTTTCCTGGCTATAGGAAATGTCATTTTTTGAATACACAGGTCTTAAAAATCGTAGACGATAATCCAGTGCATGTTTTATAGGATTTAAAAACATTGATGACCTAATATGATGTAATGTTATTGAAAGTCTAGGAAATTGTTACTTTATTTTATTGTTGTTGTTATTTATTAGCCAACTAACAATTATCTTCGGCAATTTAAGCCGAAATGAGTGCTTCTTTTTTCAGAAGCGTCAAGAATACCACTTAGCTACTTCATGCTTCATATTCACTTGCACAATCCCTTTTTATAGGGGGGGACACATTGATACTTCTGAACGATAGAATCTAGAGGAACAACCATGCCCTAACCGGGACTGGAACCTGTAACGGCCAAAGCACGGGTAAACGATGCTACCACTATAACCAGGAAGTCGGAATTTGTTCATGTTAAATAAACAAAATCATTGATACAGTTTTAATTGCTAATTTATGAATCTGGTGTTAATTCTGGAGGATACATAATTACGAAGGCTAACTAAACAATTGAAAATGAAGTAAGGCATTGTTAACATCTATTTTATTAAATTATATGTAACTTTTTTTTTCTTTTTATTCTCATTTGCCAGTTATAGTGACTAAAAAATTTACCAGGTATATAAGGATGTGTCTAATCTTAGTTAAATATATTACGCATAGTTTGAGGTCTATTATTATTTCTATAATTTATTTGTTAACATCATATATAGACAAATATTCTGGCTGTAATATTTAAGTTCCTTATAATGATGTAGCTCTTTATAAGCAATCGATTCGAGTTAGGTTCTATATAGTCAAAGAAAAAAGTCCAAATATATGTATCAGAAACAAGGTATTTTAAATTTTATTATGACGTAATCCCAGTTTTCAATTATGTATGTGAACAACTTACATAAAAGGCCATTCAGATCTTTCTTTCTTCTCCTTCCGTTTAATTCCTTCTTATATTTCTTCTCTTATTAAAGAAATAAAAAAAGTAGAAAATAGAAATTTAAGTTAAGATCTTAAGTTTTTAACAATTGATTAAATTAAATTGATTTTCTTGTTATTAAGATGCTGTTTTGGTTTGAGGTTTTTTTTTAAAGCTTCAAAATCTGTAAATAACAAACTGGCAATTTATCACTTTTGAGGCATCAGTTTTTTGCTTTTAGGGTGAATAGAAAATTATGCAGAAGATTGTCACATCTGGCGATTTTTCGCCAACTAAAGTTACAACTTAATTTTCAAATTATTCATTTTCTCGCATATTGACATGTAATTTGCAATCGTTAATTTCTTATTATTCTTATTTTAAAGTTTTCAATATATACGATTAAGGGTTTGATTAAAGAAAGAAAATGACTTGAATCTCATTGTAAGAATAGAATTATTCGATGAAAATTATATTAACTCGTTTAAACTTTAATTGCATAAATTATAATTAAAATTTAAAAAAATACTGAATTAATTTTGCCATTTTTCTTTTCAAATTATATCACTACTAATTTTTATAGATTTATATCAAACATTCCATCCTTTAGTGTGCTTATGTACTCAAACACGTGTATACACGCAAACAACCTTCCTTTTTGTTATTAAGTATTTTAGTATGTTTTAATGCACACGAAAAATAAATTCCGAAATTAGCAATTAAATTATTTAACAGGAAACGTATTATAGGGAGAAGAAGTAATATACCAAGCAACAAGATCCCTTGTGAGTATAAATCAATGCTTAATTAGAAGTCTCTATTTTCTCCGAACTCAAAGATTTTAAAGTTTCCAAACAATGCGAAACTTTGAAGCTGAAAAATTAAAGACTAATAATCGGGTTTCCATGTCTAATTGCATGGAAGGCGAGCGAACTTCTAAACAGAAGCCACAAAATTAATTAAGAAAATGGAGGAAAGCTCTGTATTTAAAAGGCAGCTGGCTTAACGATTTATTGAAATAATTTCTAATTGATTTAATTCCACTTTCAATTCAAAGGAATATTTCAACATTCGTGATATTGAATAGAATTGTATTCATTGAAAGTGTTGTTATGTACGCACATATGTCGAAATAATGTCAAGTTAATATTATATACAGAAACCTAATTAGAACTAGAATCATATAATCTGTCAAAGTATGTAGTTTAATTAAAGTTTGCAGTTCCTATATCAAATTATGCATTTAGTGCAACAAAATATAAAAGTTTGTTCAGAGATAACCAGTTTATACCCTATAACTACTAATAAAATGAAAATTGTATGTATATTCGTATTTGAACGTCTAACAATCAGTACTCTAAAAGCAATATATTAAACCTCATAATAAATATTATTTTTTACTTTTACATATCAAATTTGGAATAAATTTGAAGAATTTAAATGTGAGTTTTGAATTTACATTTACATATTTTAAATAAAATTTAATTTAATCGTTATGTTTTCCATTACAGCGCCAACAAGTGGTTCACCACTTGCTCTCCACCCATACATTTTATGAGGGAAACTGCTTATTTAAATGTTTTCTATCATCCTTTAAATTTTTGTGTATGAGTTTTGAAAAAAATTGCAGGCAGTTGTCCAAAAGCGGCTAATCGAACGAAAATTTTACAAAATTACTTCTGAGGATTTAAAATTGAAATACTTACTAAATAAAGGTATTTAAGCACATAATCTGACTATCAAATCACATTTTATTATTATTATTATACTCCATACGCTACATTTTTACATTTTCAAAATCCAAGCACTTAAAGAATATTTTATTCTACTGAAGACAACTGCTCGAACATTACGTATAATTATCATCATTAAGTAAACTGATTGCAGTATTTGAAATGTTACATTAGTTTGTTTTTTTTTCATGAAAATAAAAAAAAGGTTGCAAAAATAGGCTTTTCAAAGATAATTAGATAATTAAATTCACATTAAGTATAGATTGGAAGGAAAAATATAAATTAAGATATTAACAAAATTAGTGAGATAACTGTAACTGTCCACTACATCTTCAATTTATGTATTCCTAATACTAATAATCGGGGTTATAATTAATCTTATTAAATGTACTTCATAAAAAAGTGAAACGAGGCTAATAATTCTTCAACTTGTAAAAGACAAATATATTTTTCTTGAATTACACCAGAATTCCCATTTTAAATCAAATCTAAGGAATATTATCAAGCTATTATCTGCATATTAATCTAATACAATTATGTCTGTATGCCGCTTCTTTTAAAACCAACATTAATAGGCAACTAATAAAATTATGTAACTAATGTTTTAAATTTTGATATTTCTTTATAAAATCCAATCATTGTTTGTAAATCTAATTATTAGGTATTACATGAATTATTCTTCGGTGTTTCTTGTATTATTAAATCTGAAATAAATAAATCGATTGATGGATTAGAAATTAATCCCAAATGAAAAAAAAAACCGTTTTAAAGACATATACAGATGGTCATATATAACTTCTTTGTCATTGATGAAAAAACTATGTTTCAAGAGGTTATTTTATTTTTTCTATCATTCATATTTAGAATTTAACTTTCAAATGCAAAAGTTGCTTATAATTAATACAGAATTTTAAAATTAGTTTATTAGAGAAAATACAAAGTATGAATTTCTAAAGTAGTTTGCTTTTAAATAATCGCTTATACAAGAGGCACATTTAATCCCTGAGTGATAAATAATTTGTAATTATAAATTTTATAAAAATAATTTCTAAAGATAATTTCTTAAGTTATAAAATTTATTTCTAACTGCACTAAAATGAATATTTCACACGTGTAGATTACATTTACAGATCCACTTGACAATAATATACGAAGTAAGTTTTGGAGTATAACTAAACAAGATATTAAGAGAAATTTCTGATCAAAAAACAATAGTGATTTGATGATAAAGCGTAAAAAATTCACTTATTTGCACTTTTTAAGTAAAAGATACTTTTACTCACTTTTAGATAAAATACAACTTTATGCACTTTTTATACACCTTCTAAGAGCGAAATTGCCATAATTCAAAATTTTTAAATTCCCATTTCCGAAACTTTAAAGTGATAAAACACGTAAAACAGACTAGAATCAAACTCTAATTATAATGATATATATTGTATTTTCTTAGTCTTTTAAACATAAATCGTTTATAAAGCAAATTCTGCTTTTTTTAAAATTTCACCTTCAACATTTTTGAGCATACTAGTTAGCACAAGCAACAGTATCACGATCTGCAACTTAGAATAGAACTATCTGTTTGATTTCACAATATTTTTTTTTACTTTATTCATATATTATGTCGTCTGAATTTCGATAAATGTGAGAAAAAAATAACCATTATCAGTATTTTGTCTTCAGTATTAAGGTTTTCAAGGTATCGTTTTTGTGTCCAATAAATTTTTTATTTGTAACTGGTACGTTCTCTCTAAAATTGAATGTACTTCTCACGTCTTGCTTAACCTCTTCACGTACTGCTTAACCTTTTAATTTATTATCATGCAGAAGCTTAAGACAACAAAGTTGACTTAACTTATTTCCTCATTGCCTCCAAACGATTTTTATTGAGCTTTGAACATGATCATTATTAATTACGTTAGGTGTATAACAACAACCAACATAATCAATAACATTATGCGAAGTTTAATAAATGGAATTGCACATACGCTTAGAATTAAATTATTGAATGCATTGATTGAAACATAATTATATATATTTCCCAGTTGGACTACAGTATTGTGAAAGAAGGATAAAAAATATTGTGAATATCTAATGCAATAAAAACATTATTGTACAATACGTAACACTATTCAAAAGGTACTGAAATTTTAAAAATATATATAGTGATAATTTGTCACAAATTGTTTGTTATAGTTTAATAATTCACTTACTTTCAAATTGTTTCATTCCGAAATATTAGTTAGAACATTATTTCATTAAATCCAAATATTCTATGAAATTATACAATAATGTATAAATAAGATTGAAACTTTTTCGCTGAACAATATTCTCTCAACTATATTGTAATTCCTACATTTATCTATGTTTATCAGCATTGTAATAGTGTTCTTTAGAATAATGTATTTATTCAAACGATATCATTGTTTATTATTCATTTTTCTGCAATGTTATTCATATAATATGTTTTCAATATTTTGTTCTCGAATTGTTTAGTTGTTTAATGCTAAATGAATTAACTTTTGATTCTGGAAAAAGGGGAAAAAATGAAATCAAAATAAGTAAAAATACTTGAAAAATATTACGTGATGTTTAAAAAAATTTTCATTGAACTTATATTACAAGTAAATCATGTCAGAGTTAGTTAAGCATTTTACCAAGAACGTTGGTAAGGTTGTTTCTCTACATATGATATTGTTTAGTCATCTATTTTTTACTGAAATTTGAAATTTTTATGAGTTTGAAATGGTAAATAGTTTCGGAAAAATAATAGTTTTTTGTTATTATATATATGAAAAATTATAATATTTGAATGTAAATATATCACCCTAAAATAATAGAAAATTTTAGAGACTAGAAGAATTATTTCTTTTATTTCTTCAATTTTTCCACATAAAATTTTAAAATAGTTTTTAAATTAAAAATATCATCCTGCATTTCGTACATAAATATAAAGTATTGAGTTAAATACTCATTTGTCGTAATTGACACTCGTTTTTTAAGGTCTCATAGACCTCATTTTTAGACCTCATCACATCAGTTTTTAAGGTGGATAGTCACTAGCAAAATAGATAATCACATATTTGAATTTGAAGGGATATATAAGCTTTAGCTCAATATATTTGGAAATATTAAATCAGAAAACTTTTAAAGCTAAAAAAAATTAAACTTTTATGTTCTCAAAACAGGTAATTATAACAGTTTTAAGAATATTTTTATCGATTGAAAAACTTGAAATATTATTATCTATATCTAATATTAGTCACTATAACTAGAAACTCCCACTTTTCACTGTAGTTATATTGTAACACAATATTATTTCACCGTTTATTTACAATGTATTGAGCTACTTAGGAAATAACAGTTCTTTTTTAAAATCTTGATTTACGTATTCTCTCTTAGTCAAGTAACTATATTTTGAATGAACCAATCAAAATCGCTTAATTATATACTGAAATGCATTTGCTAAGCGGCTTCTTCAGAATCACTCGCTCATTTTTCAAGAGAACTATATAGCATGATTTGTAAGTTTTACTTAGATTTTAGTTTTTATTCCTATTGAGTTGGTGCGTAGTTATCAAGTGTTTTTAAACAATATTATGAGACGTTCTTGAAATTTATTTATTACGAAAAAAGAATAATGAGTATTTAACAGTAACAGTTTTGAAAGATTAATCCTGAGCGTAGTCCCCATTTACTTCAATAACTGCTTCACTTTTATTTGGAAAACAGTGGTTTTTACGGTTCTTGGAACCAATTCATACTTAGATATCCACCACTAAATTATCAAAATAGAAATAAACTTTGTTCGTCTGCCTGTTTTTTAGCCATCGATTGACCTATTAGTCGGTTGGAGATTCTGTTAGAGAATATGACGAGCATGGAAGGAGTTCCTAACCCTTATTAGCGATGCATTAGACAACATGTAATCACGCATTATTGTGATGGGACATAATAAGCATATGGCGAATATGAGTATGATTATCTACACGCATTTTAGTATGATTAGCTACACTTAAAAGTAGAAGAATATTATTATTCATATAAAACATTGTATAATTTTGTTAACATATAGCTCACCAAAGAAACGACTGATAATTATTCACCAACCTAAAATAATGCAAAAGAATCTCAGTGGGATATTGTGTTATAGAGGAAAATGTTGAAATAAGAAACATTTTCAATTTTATTAAGAGTCAATATTTAAGAGAAGTATGCTTCATTATTGTTATTTAATTTAGTATGATTCACTAATATAATGTAACTAAGTTTTACTAATTAAATAATGTTATATTCATCCATGCAATGCAAGTAATGATTGAGTGTTGTTCAATTGGCAGCTTCGCTCGAGATTTCCACAGGTTCATGGCATTTATTCAGTGCATGTTTCTCTCTCATTCATGTTTCCATCTTAAATTAGTTGACTATTATTCCATGTCTCCTATGTTTCTAAATGTCAGACGTTGTTAGTAAATGAGTAGCATTCAGCGTTACGTGACTTAGTTAATACACAATACAGAAGGCTACTTAGTGATCAGAATGTTATTAGCCTTCTAGTCATTAATTCTAGTCTATTCTGCTCAATTTACTTGTGAACTTGACTCATAACTGCTTAAGAAAATTAGGAACATCCGCTTGGTGTCTGAGGTATTTGTTAGTAAATAAAGTCTCTTTATACAAGAATGAGTTCGAATGAAATTGTGTGTGTGTGTGTGTGTGTGTGTGTGTGTGTGTGTGTGTGTGTGTGTGTGTGTGTGTGTGTGTGTGTGTGTGTGTGTGTGTGTGTGTGTGTGTGTGTGTGTGTGTGTGATTTAACACAGGATCAAGATAGAAGAGATAGCTTCGAACAATTTAGTTTTATAAAAAAAAACGATAAAAGGGTATTTTCACAAGACATTAATCCCCAATGATTTCTCTTAGATGATTTTCGAAGTTGTTTATATTCTCTACAATTTTTTTAAAGACAAAAAGTATCGGGTAAAAACAAAAGAAGATTGACGAGTATAAATTCCAAGCCCATAAACTCAAATATATTTTACCCATAAATGTGTGATGGATTGATATTTCTCATGGAAAATCATCTCAAATTCTGCTAGTATGTAATTTATATTACATGTATGTATTAGAAATAAAACAAGATTCATGACATTCAACTTGCATTTATCTGACTTCAAAGTAAACGTGGATTTAGAACATTTTGATTAGATAATGTCAATTGTGTATGTTACATGTAAAGGAAATGCGAACATATTTAAGAGGAGAATATTGTATCATAAAGATGAAAAAT
Source organism: Argiope trifasciata (assembly GCA_026543055.1). Classification (NCBI taxonomy): domain Eukaryota; kingdom Metazoa; phylum Arthropoda; class Arachnida; order Araneae; family Araneidae; genus Argiope; species Argiope trifasciata. The sequence continues at coordinate 20,380 of JAPMOQ010015919.1, forward strand.
CTCGAATCTATACTTGGATAATGATTAAAAATTAAGTTAAATTATTAGGAATAGAAATATCTGTGATAAATGCTGTAACATTAAATTAGCAACCAAAATGCAGAAATTAAGAATTTTTATTCAAAAACCTTAATTTTATTTTCTGATCAAAACATTTTTTTTAAAAAATACGTTATTATTATTTTTTTAAGTTTGGCTGTAAAAAGTATGGTATAAAAATATAGTTAGCTTTAGATATCAGTTAGGGTATATTTCATAGGAGTCGATGGGAAATGTACTTAAAGATTGAACGAAATTTAATAAACAGTATTTAAAAAACACACTAAACATCATTTTTGTATTTGATATTATTATTGTAAGATAAAAAATGAGAAATACGGCATATTTTTATCAACAATAAATTTCGTTCATCAAATTGATTGATATATTCACTTCGATACTATGTATAAATGAATCTAAGGGAAATATCAAGATAATGCAAAATGTAGCTTATTGTGAAATTTTTCATTAGTGCAAAAATTAAAATTCTTTAAATATTATATATCTCCAAATACTCTAAGTATTGTTTTGAGCATTTTCAAAACAATATTTTATATAATAAGAAATCAAATAATTTAGATATTTTGCATATCTGCACTTTAAATTTTGCATACCTACACTTTGCACTTTAATTTTTTAAATGTTAAAAATTTTACTGAATGTATACAATATTTTCAAACTAAACAAAAAATATTTTCTTCGAAATATTTTGTTCCAGAAAAAAAGTGCCCTGAATGCATGTGATGTTAACATCAAACTTAGGATAAGGAATCGCCACTAATGCCCTTTTGATTTCTTTCTAATCAAAAAAGAAAGCCTTCTTTTCCTCTTGAAATGTCCGCGATAACTTGTGTTTAAACATTTGAAACGCAGTCTTCTTATACGTACAGAAAATTCAGAGATATTTTTAAGGCTAAAGGGAAAATAAAGTTTCTATTTATATGCAAATTCCGCACCCAACAATGACAAATTCAAACAAACACCGTTTTTTTTTTGGAAATTCCTGAAAAATAGAAAAAAAATATATTTATAGCATCAGTGCAAATCAAAAAACATTCTCAAAAGAAATAAAAAGGAATACGTCAAAAATAAATAGCTTTAAACAATCTTATAGACGCTGAAAGCTTCCTTCGCCGTTGTTTTTCCTGAATGTTTAACACTTCTGATGTAAAATGACAGAAGATAAAAAAAGAAAGAAATTCTTCGGAAATAATTTTATTTATCTTTATATACACTAACATTGGTATAAAGAAAAATGCAATCTCGTTTTTCGTACTCTATCACCATTATCAATTTTTTTCACTAATTTCTAAGAAAAAACTATAATCCCGCTCATTATATTCGCATTAAATGTTAAGCAGGATTATATTTTAAGTCATTATTTATATATATCTGTCAGGACTTTTTTGTTTATATTAGGAAGGCACTTTCATGAAGAAGATAATATAATACGTTTAAAACTAGAGCATTTTTTATAGGTAATTATCGTCAAAAGAGGAGAGTATTTAGGATGCAACAAAAAAGTGATTGCACTGATGATTATTTTAAGAGATAGGCTATTCCTTTCAACTCGAAATTATAATTTTTCGAAGTTCCATGCACTTTTTTGTGATATCTCTCTCTAGACTTTTTCAAATATTAGGAATTAATGGTTAATACCGTTACTCGTTTTTAAATGTATAACTCTACAAAAGCAAAAACAAAAATGACAAAAGAGTGATATGATTGAAATAGAAAAATCATAATCACTAAGTCTTAAAATTTTATATATACATAACATAATACTTATATAATTATATATGTATACATACATAATTTTTAAAGCATGATCGTGTCTGAAGACAGGGAAGGAACTTGGCATTTTCAGTCTCATTTTCCATCTCGGGGGGCGGGGCAAAACGAGCATGGGCAAGGCGTGTCCATTTGCAGCGCGATGTAATTGCATTCCTGCAGAAAGGAAGGATAAATTAACTTTATCTTGTCTTTTATACCATTAAGATTCTAGTAGTGATTTCTCTACACGTCGATTTAGACAAACAAAATACAGGGATCTTTTAAGAGAATTTGCTTGGTTGTCAAATCTCTTTGAAATGACAAAGCCTTTTATGACGCAATTATAGTGGCAAGTAAATATTATTAATTAAAGGATTTGCTATAAAAAGAAGGTAGCTCCAATTATTCAAGTTTGCAGTAAATTTTTAAAAGTCCGAAAATTCTAAATTCAAATGAGACAGATAGCTCTTGAGTAACGCTAGAACTAAAGACTAGCATTCAATTTCTTGGGCACCAAAAGAAAAACTAGTTTTTTTTTTTTTTTTTTTTTTTTTTTTTTTTTTTTAATAACATGATATTCCATGTAGCTCTAAATTTTCTCAAATTGAAGTTACATCCTATTTTGCAGCAAACCCTTCAATTGCTATGAAGTTATGCCTGCTAATTGTTAGCAAAATATACAGTTTAAAGTTTTAGTAACTGTAATAATTCCTCTGAACTGATAACGATGGAACGTATTTTCTTCCGAATTTATTAATTTACTTTTTGAGTTATGTTAATTTTTATGAAATAAAGATGAGTAAAACTTACACCCTGCAACTTGTTGATTCAGTTTTTACATTTTGGATCAATGTAACAAACTTCAATATGACAAATGTTTGCCTAAATTATAGATAGGGAAATGAGTTCCTCCTAATAACATTTATTTTGTTATTTCATCCAAACAAAAATAATATTTTTATTTATATATTTTCAACTCTTTCTTTGTATCCATCCATTCATTTATTTATTTTAAAGTTTTTCTTCTTAATTCTTTGTCATCTTGTCTTTTATATCCAGCCTTATTTATTTTATTGCTTAAATCAAATAAATTTGAGCACTTAAAAAGATAAAATATATATATATTTTTTTACATAAATTCACATAACTGTAAAAACACAATAAGCAGATAACATTTACATCAAGACATAATACACATGCATTTGTTTATTTATTTTTCTTCTAGGTAAAATATATTTTCAAAAGATAGAGCTGAATTGAAACTATAAGCTGCTTTGCATTTTTGAGTTTCGTTCGAGTTTCATTTATAGTGGATTTTTTTTACCAAATATTCTTTTCATATGAATACAATAATGCTTTTATTTTCACATTACTTTGCCATATTTTTGAATACAATGTTATTATATTCCTTTGTATAAAGTTTATCTACATTTCGATTGTTTTAAAAATGTATCACTGAGGCAGATAATAAATGAGTCAAGAGACAGTGCATTTGAATTGAAGTTGAATAAGTTCAAAGAATATATGTATATATACTGTTTATTTTAAATGTTCATATGAAAACAAATATAATTCCAATAATAAAAGAGAGCTAATCTTTAAGATGGTACTTTTAGAATTGTTCGACGTGTTTTTTCATTATTATTATTTTTCATCTCTGAATATATTTATCAACGAAATTCATTCAATAAAATATTTTATTCAAAATCTTGTATTTTTTCATTGAGCGATGCAGCAAACGATTTATATTTTAAAAACCGACGAGGACTTCAAAACTGACGAATGAAACCAATCAATGCAATTTAATTAATTAAAACCAGTATTTGAATTTTATATGCATTTATATTTTATATGTAATGTCTGTATGCATTCATTTTTCCTTGATTAAATTATTGTGTTTCCAGCGATAGACATAAATGCTTATGACTATTAATAAATTATGATACTGTAGATTAAACATAATCTTTATTTTTGTTCTTTAAACTAGATAATTTATTAAAATTACAAAATTATAAATAAAAGATTACATGATTTATATGGTTCTGTGTTTATTAAATATTTTTCAGATTAAATCACAGATATTTCACACTAAAAGTTATATATATATATATATATCTATATCTATATATATATATATATATATATATATATATATATATAAAGAGAGAGAGAGAGAGAGAGAGAAGTCCCCGAATGCCGTGTAAAACTTCGGGGGGGGAGGTACAGAACATAGAGAGGATCAATAATTAGCATGAAAACATAGGCGGAAACTTAACCCTAACAAGATAGAGAGACACAAAGACAGTAAGGTCACAACACAGAAAGTAGTATAAAAAGTTTTATTACTTGCAAAAAAGTATGACATAAAAGCATCACAGATAGTGTTGGAAATCTCAAACATTATCTCGACACTGACGCGATATGTATTGGCGGATATGTTCGAAAATACCGAACGTTTCACCTATCGTACCAGCAGCGAAGGATATTCGGCCACCAAGTCCATTTCAGAACTGACGGGCTTCTGCTACACAAGGCTTTTCAAGCCAGCCTAGAGGAAAAAATTCCAGTGATAAATCTGGGAGGCCAAGCAGAGGGACAAAAAAGCCCAATTCACCTATTTAGAAATGCCCGGTACCAATCGTTAGGTACAGGCCATCCATACTGATGAAGCCACACGCGACCCAGAACAGGTGTGGGGAGATCGGTTAGCAGATCTGAAAGTACCTCCTGTAGGAAGACGAGATAATTGTCAGAGTCCAATTGAAGAGGTAAAAAGTATTGGCTGAGTAAACTTTCCCCCACTGTACTCTCCCAAACATTAACATTGAAGTGTTGTTGCGAGACTTGTAGTCGAGTGTTGTGAGGATTGTTTAAGGGCCACATGTGCTTATTGTGCTTATTGAACACCTCTTCAAGTACAAAGGTTGCTTCATCAAAAAACAACACGGAACTGGTAAAGTGCATGCCTGCTGTACTTTGGTTAACAAACCGCAAACTGTTTGATAACCAAAGTACGGTTTGTTTGGTTGCAAACGTGACACGCCATAGGTAATCTTCTGGCTGTAATAGCTGAGCTCTTTGTACATGATATGGATGTCAGTCTTTGCCTGTAGTACAGAGTGCATGGTTGTTCGAGATCTTCCAGTTGCACCGGCAAGCGTCTGTAGATTGATACTGGGAATTCGATACACACTTCAAACAACATACAGCAACACACTCTTCGAATAAGGGCGTGTGTTCATCTTGTTAGAGGCATCCAGTACATTCAATCGAACCTCTGAAGGTTTTATATTTCGTCAGGTTCTGATGCACATAAGTGAAGGTTTGATGATTCTGTAGCCACCACGTTGGATATCTTTTCCCCTACAACCTCCATTTCTGTTGTCTCAGACATAAATGAAATGGGTACCTAATAACTCTACGTTTGTATAATAATACATGTTTATCGCACACTCCCTGAGTCTGAAATGAGGAAACCATAAGTGCGAGCACTTATGGTGCCAATTCGTCCAACTTTTGACGGTATTTGAAGATGTTTTACCCCATTCCTCTTTTAGCACTTGTTTTAAATGTGTTTCGTATCTAATTTTGTGTTTATGGTTGTCTTCTTTGAGTGTGGCTGACAAATATTCAATAAAGGTGGACTGATTATATATATATATATATATATATATATATATATATATATATATAT
>JAPMOQ010015927.1:0-64431 GCA_026543055.1 Argiope trifasciata
CAGTACTGAAGGTCTGTCTCAAAAGGTTTTGGCTCCTTCGAAGTTTGTTTTCTTCAGTCACAAGCTGAATTTTTTGGACATTGTAAGTTCTAGTCCAAGCTCTGTTTTTGCCATTCGCCGTGCTGATTGGATGCTTATTCCCATTTCACGAACAATTCTTTTACATGGAAATTCTTGGATTTCCTTGAACTTGCTTTTTAATGGCCTTAAGGTCATTGAAGGTATTCACCATACGTTTTCGTTCATTTTCTGAATGTGGACTATTATCGCCAAAGTCTTTTAAATGACTGATTGCGTCAGACAAGGTTTGTCGAGGCATATTTAAACAGTTTAAACAATCCTAAAATTGCAGATATATTGCTTGATTTGTAAAACAGTCAAAAAATAATGCGTAAACTAAGAGGCACATAAAAATATTTTGTAATTAAAGAAATGAACAGAAATTAAAAGGCAACTAGTTAACGTTTATTCTATGAAACAACAAAAAAAACCTTTAACAGAGTTGTTTTTAGCCGCATCTTGTAAAATAATTTATAAAATTGTTTTCAGAAGATGACACGAATTTTAAAGAAAAATTTAAGCTGCCGTCTGTCATTATGAAATCATTTTTTTATTTTTCGCGACACAAAAAAATCAAAGAAATTTGAATATCAAAATAATAATAATAATAATTTTTCATTATAAGAGATATTGGAACACTTTATTATAAGTGTTTGCATTTGTAAATTCTTCCTACGCAGGTTTTCACAATTCGACTTTCAAAGAACTTCTAATTTGGCAAAATCTGATTATCCCATATGACTTATTTTCTTGTGAAAAACAAATCAGTATTTTCGAATGCACAAAAAAAGAAAATACTTTCTAAAAATGCTTACATCTGACATGTTTCACGAAGTAACAATAATGTTTTCTGAACTAATCAGAGTATCTTAAGACATCATTTATACTAACTCAATCTATTTGATACAGTAGAATTGATTGGAACCGCTCCAACTCAAAGGCAAGAATTCTTTTAAATTTTTTGCTGAGTAAATGTTGAAAGAAATAGGTTTCTTGGATGCAATTAATCTTAATATCTTCTTATTTAGCGTCGTTCCAAGAGGGGAGTAAGTCACTTGTAATACTATCATTATCTTCAGATTTTGTTGATAAACAACACAGAGAGCATCCAGGAAGTTTTTTTTTCTTTGAAGAATGTACTTCCTTTTTTTTTTGTAATTTATTTCACAATCATGCATTCATGATCGTTAACTTTTTTTGTTATTTTTATTTGATGTCGAATAAAATAAAATATTAGGGTACTTCGATAACAATTTTGCTTGTAACAGAGTATTTAGTTATTTGGGAATTGGTGCAATATTACATATTATGTTGGATTTTCTGCTTACGATATTTCAATCGCATTTAATAACATTTCTAACGCAATTCGCACTGATATTATTATTTGGATATTATTATTTGGATTATAAACGTAAATTTGTCTTTCTTCTTTTTATTCTACACTTTATTTAATTTTGTGTTTGATATATTGTAAACGAAAATACTATGGGTGAGAAGTCTACTAAATTCAGTAATGGATAATGATATCTCAAGAAATGTCAAAACGCAGACACAAATATACAGCCGAAACTTATAAAAAGCATTTATGAAAATAATAACATTTAGCCAATAAGCAACAGTGAAGCTAGACAGCTTGCCCCACAATCATTACTTCAAAGAGAAAATTTACTTGACTCAACTCGTTTTAAACTTTCCTGATTGTATGGTCTTTGGAACAAGATGTCCTCAGGAAATTCCTCGGATCTTGCCACCTAATAATATACCAAAATTCTTGTGTAATCTAAAACTTTTTATCATAGAATTTGTTGCTAATTTGCTGGAAATAATTGCTCTTCCATTGATTCCCATAAACTAAGAAGATAAAATTCCTTTCCTTGTAATGACACGGCATGTTTAGATTACAGATTCGTCAAAACTTATATTCTTTTCTAAATAGTATACATTTACCGTATTTTTGTATATTTTTTATGTTTAACTTTGTAATGAAATTCTTAGTTATTTACTCACCTATTATGCTATTCTCATAATGAGAAAAAAGAAAAATGTAGTATTAGCATAAATTTTTTTTCGATCAAAAATGCCAGTTTTAGAGATAAGTTCTCACGATTTGTGGGAAGTTTTAATTTTCTGACTTCATGTCAAGAAAATACAGCTGAAGTGCATTAAATCTCTCAAATATTTATGGCAAGTCATCTCTTAGCGAAAAAAAAATGTCTTAAATAGTTTCAAAACACATTCATGATACAAAAATTATGTTCTGTATTTGGTGGGGTCAGTTAGATGTGATACATTGCGATCAATTGAAAACAAATGAAGCCTTTATAGGGGTTGAGAGCAATTAATACGAGTATTATAGGAGAAACAACGACTGCCATAAAGGAAACGATGAATTTATCATCCAGCATGTCGATGCTTGATCAGAAGTTCTAAGATCCTTCAAGATCCTTAGAAAACCTAAAATTCTTATCACACTCGTCATTCTCCAGACATTCTTCCTTCAGATTTCTGTTTATTTCGATTGATATCACATGAAATGGCTGATCAACACTTCCTTTCTTTTTAAAAAATCCAAAAATATATATCGATTTATGGATTACTTTATATTGCATATAATTTTTTGAAGATGGTATCCGACAAAAGATAGGGGAAGAGTAGTAGCTAGTGTTGGACAATATTTTAAATCAGGAATGGTAAATCACTTTTTATGAGTTAAGTAATATTTTGGAGAGAAAAAGGGGAAATCAAATTTTGGTGAAAACAAATTAGTGCACCCGAAAAGATAGACCGTTCAACAAGTAAAGTTCCATCAATAGTAGAATAGTTTTTGAATTAAAAAAAATCCTGTTATTTTCGAGTAATAGCTTTTTAATTTATTGCTGAAAAATGTTTAAAATGACGAAATTAAATAAGAATAATAAATTATTTGTAGAAAAGTTTTATATGCTTTTCGATATTAAGATATTGATGTGGGCTTTTTTAAATAATATGTAGGACACATACCAGAGGAAAGAAAATACTGAACAAAAGTTCATATCTCTAAAGATCATAAACAAACAAACAATAAATAAAATAAAAACATTAAAACGATATTTAAAAAAAATCGAAGAGTAAGGATGAAGGCAGTACCAATAATGCAGTTTCATAATACAGTATTATATCGTTAAATTTACTTTTAAAACGTAATTTAATTTTTTAAAATTATTACTTTTAACTAAATTTGCATTAATGACCTAAAATTTCTAATCTAATTTTTTAATGGAAATTCCAAATAAAAGTTTTATTATTTACGCGTCAATTTAAACCAATATTTTTAAGGATAATTTACGACGCTTTACTGTTTATAAATTTAGTATTCTTGCAAAAATCTGTACAAAATGTTTTTATTTAGTTTTATTAATTAAGAAATGTATTATCATTATAATGATTTATTTTATCACCATGGAGATTAGCTTTTTAATCAAACAATTTATTTTCAATATCAGGAAAATAAATTTTGCAGAGATTACTAGTTGCATCCACAGCATTACGCATACAACCCTTCACTAATCAAGCTTAGAATGCTTGTACTTAATTTAATTTCGAGCTCCTCACATAAAATCCTTTTTTTCTCGACTCCCTTCCTTTCAAAATTATTTTTTTCTCAAACTAAGATCCCGCATTCATAAATGAGGAAGAATGATTAAAATAAAATAGGGCTTTTATTCCGCACTTAAAAGTAGTAGGAAGCGCCCTCTGGTGAAAAACGGATGCATAATAAACAGGAGAAAGAGACCGGAAGTTTCCTTTTTGCGTGATAAATATTTTTGCTTCTAGTTGAAAGATTCTTCATTGCATCGGATCTCATTAAAATTTTAATTTTCTGCAGCGACCCGCGACGCAGTTTTTATTCGTTCTTCATTAAGTTCTGGCAATAAAACTTGAAGTAATGTGATTAAATTAGACGGCTGAAATTCAGTTTTGTATTCTGTGCGGTTCTTGAGATGGTTCTGCGAATCGCGAAGGGGAAGAAGTACGTCACTAATCCGTGCAATGAAGTAATTTTTATGAATAAACTTGAGATGAAATTTTGTGATGTTTGTTTATCCGATAATACTTTAGAAAAATTAAGAAAATTATGAAATTTTCACATTAAATATTTCTTTGTTATCTAAGAAACTTATATAATGTCTTGTGAAAAAAAAAGTTAATCTCATTAAATATTTCCTTAAAAGAATAAGGATAAAAATTTTGTCAGGAAAATAACTTTTCTATTTTTTATTATTTAAAGTTAAAGAACTAATTCTACAAATTTCGTTTATGCTTTCCTTGAATGGATGAGAAATAAAAAAAAGAATAAGAATAATTTCAGAAATTATTAAGTATTTGTTATGACAACAGTATTGTTAAAGTAGCGAATTTAAATTAAAGTTACCTAATTTCAGTTCGAAGAATATTTTTTTCATGAATTGAGTTATATTATAACTTTTATCCTAGTCATATGTTTCTCAATATTTAGTTTGTTGGTTAAACTGACTCTCAGATTCACCAACTAAAGAAACTTTTGAGTATTTTGTTGGAAGTCAATGACATTTATTAGCTTTTACCTTTATCCTTATTTACTAAATCATGTTGTTACAAATAACTAACACTTTCGAACTGATCGATAATACTTTCAAGGTTATCGACTCTTTTTAACGTATTTATAAGGTCTTGAACAAAATTAATTTTAATAAAGCAAACATATATGTTTAAAAAAATAAATGCTTACGCTTGAATATGAAAATAATTAACATTTCAAGACCTTAAGCACCTCTTCAAATTTATACAGAGTGCCTAAACTTTTGAATGTTGCTAAGTCAATGATTTTGCATAGTTTAATCAATGAGCTTTCTATAACTTACTGGAATCTCATTAAATATAGAAATTGAAAGTTTTGCTTCGTGTGTCTTTGATAACGCGATTCCGATATAAAAAGGAAAGAGGATCTTCCCAAAACTTTCTCGCAATCTCTCTAATAAACTTGTCAATTTAGAGTAGGGCCGCGGTGGCCTGGTTGTAAGGTCTCGGCTTCGGGACTGGAGGGTTACAGGTTTGAAACTCGATTCCACCGAAGAACCGTCGTGTGAGGGGGTCTTTTGCACGTTAAATCTGTCAGGCCAAACGTCCTCCCGCTGGTGTGGCGTGGTGGGGAGAGGGGGGTGCCAGTTCAGGTGTCGTCCTAGTCATCTGATCTTGGTTCAAAATTACGAGGTCCGTCCCAAAATAGCCCTAGTGTTGCTTTAAACGGGACGTTAATATAACTAAACTAAACTAAACTAAACTAAACTCAATTTAGAGTATGCAGTTGAGTGCAGTTGTTAAATTAGCAGCAAAAGTTAGTATATCTTAACATTTTTACTTATTCTTGGTCAGTTATATGACGATTAATCACGGAAAACGTTAATAATACCCGAAAGTTGAATATGTATTTTAGACACGTTTTCCTGAACAGATTGAAACGAAAAATTTCACACAAAAATGCACTTGTAGTCACAAAATCTCATATCGAATTTAATATATTTACGTCATTATAATTTTCTGAAAACACAGATCGGAACACAGTGAAACCGCAATTGAAATTTGCACAAGACTTGACAGATGTCTGCCCTATGATGTTAAATTTAGGAACCTAATTTTATGTATCTAACTCTGTTCGTTTTGCAATTACTGTGTGAACATATATTCAAATAGCCAGAGATATAGATTTGCTTCAGAGAGATTTTGCTCGAAATTTGAAAAAAAAAAAAAAAATTGAAATGTTGTGTAAAAACTGTATATGAAATGTCAAGTATCTGACATAAAACGCTGGACTTTACTCTTTGTTTTATAGTGAAACGTTACGTTAAGAACGTTTAAGCGTTTTACGATGAATTTCATCTGTCTAGTTTTCTTCATTTTGTAGTTATTATATTAATTTGCATCTAAACTGCCAGGCGGACATAATATTTTTCACCGGATTTTGCTCCTAATTATTTAGAAATAGAAAATTTGACGTAAAAACTATGTACCTAATTTCACCTGTCTTGCTCTAAGCGCAATCTTTATCACAGACCGACGAACATTTTCTAAAAATGTGTTTTCCGAACTCAGGGAAGTCTAAAATGTCAAGATTCGTCAAAATCTAGGTTTAGAATTTTTTTTCAATGAATATACTTTATACTACGTATTCGAAGAAGTTTAAAATAGCCTTTTTATTCTTTTATTAAAAGAATGCATTTTCTTTAAAAGTCATTTAGTTAGGTTTTAATAATTTACTATGCCCTACTCATTTTTTTTTATATAAAATGTATTTGCTATTATCCGAGATCAAAGTTTAATCAGATTTTGAATTTGAATTCAAACGTGTGGCTTTCGTTTCCCTATGGACAATTTCCTTGAATAATATAAATTTCTTTAAAAAAACTTTTTCCTATGATTCACTGTATTGTTATCGTAGTCGTCACATATCTGGTGATGAATAAGCGCAATTTTCATGTTTCTTGATATTACAGTTTATAATATTTCCCATTATGAGGGGTACTTGAAGTTATTCAACAGTTTTTTAAATCTCACCAGAAGAAGGTACTTAAACTGGACTCGCATTATGAATTCAAATGCTTTTGGATTTTGTGCAAAGAATTCTTGAAACTTACTGGTCCACCTTTTCTCACGCAAATGCTAATTTTAGACTGTGTGAAAGAAACCGTCTGTACTTTCAAAATAACCGGGGTATTATTTTGCGTACTGCCGTCTAATTTTATGCATTCTGCGTACAGTCTTTCATATGCCTGCTGAAAGCCTAATTTCTTACTTTATTAAAAAAAACTTTCTCATATTTTTATTCAACTCTTTAACATTTAACACGCACAATCTAACACTAAAAAATTAAAGAAATGTCAAATTCAAGATTTTATGAAAAATTACCATCTATTGAATTATTATCAATTAATTTAAATTCAATTTATATCATTTATATGATTTTTAGGAAATAAAAAATAACCTTAACGTTTTTAATATTATAAGTTAGCATGGATTAAACAAAAATCTAGTAAATAATGGTATTATAAATTTCTCTCATTAACTAATGCTTAAATTTTTTTTAATAAGGAATTAGAAGATGTATATATTTTATCAAGAATTTCATGTCAAAATGTAGCTCTGAAAGAAATATATTAAATTGGATTAAATACCATTAATGAATTTTAATCAGATTTATAATATTTCTTTATTTTTAATGAATTCTTGAGATTTATCATCTTACGTTTTTCTTCTTTTTTTCTCTTTAATTACGGAAGTATTGATGAAAAATATTATTCTACAATTTAGCACACTAATGAAATAGTGTTTTAAAAAACTTTTGTATTTGCATTAGTCTATATTTTAAAATTGAAATAAATAAATATTAGGAAATTTTTTTCTCATATTTGTTGCCAAATAAAGTCACTATTATAGAATCAAAATTTAATTAAGTTGAGCATTAACTATGAAATATTAAAATAATATTTAATTATAGAGAATTAACAACACTAATCACTTTAATGAACATCTCATCAAAATCAAACTTGTTTTGTAAACATTATTATTCTTTAAATCATTTTGAAGATAAATTTTGTATTTTAGGTTTCATCCAAAGGTATTTTAAATAAAACATTAATTATTCTTTTAGAGCTCTTATTCTGTCGATGAAAGTTTTAAAATAAGAATTTGAATAAAATTCATTTAACTTTTTATTTAACCTAAATTTTTATATTTTTTTAACCTAATTACTAATTAGAATACTGATGATTAGTATGTTTTTAATTCTTAGTGGCTTTATGAAAAAATGGAAATTGTAAAATGCGCTATGTAATTAAAATGGAATGATTATATTCATGTAAAAAGTGTTATTGCATTGCTTTAACTAATACAATTATATAAAAAGATAAACGAAAATGAAAATAATTTCATTTCTCTTTCATGAAATGAGGGAAATTCTCTTTAATGACAAATAAAATTTCGTTTTCAAACAAAATTCCAAATGATTTTTACAAATTGATCCTTTATTTTGAAAGCGAATATTAGAATAATGACATGGGAATTGAAATGATTTTTTCTTAATTATGATTTTAAGGAATTTTGATTATTAAATTCATGCTGGAAAAACTTTGTGTCAAGTTTAATTTCAATTTACAGAAAATGGACATATATGGAAAATTAATACTTGTTCTGCATCAAATTTTATTTTCCCTTCAATATTTTTTGAATAAGCAAAATTTTACTAAAAATTTATAGATTATTTGAAAATTATGATTATTTCAGTGGAATAATAAAATTACCAGGAAGTCTATTTTTCTAAAATCATTGTATTGCATTATATTAGACATATAGGTAGTATATTTCTATTAAAGAAAAATAAACATTTGGTAGTATATTTCTGTTAAAGAAAAATAAACTTAAACTTTAAGAGCAAGAAAATTACAATAGGCGTACTCTTTCCCTCTTCTTAAATTATTTGAAAATAAAAACATGTGTCCTTTTTAAATTGTTCCTGGTGTTACAATTCATAGCTTCATGATCAGTAATAAATTAGCATCTCATACTTAGACAATTTTAGAACTTGTAAGTTAAGCTATTTATAGGATGATTAACAATCAGACAGTTTGTGTAGGGGGTGAGGATGAAAGTATAATTCCTTAAAAGACTATGTACATACATTAATAATATCAAAAATAGAAAACAGTATATTTTTTCCTATATATTTGTATGTTTATAAAAAAACTATGAAAACCAATTTTGTATTATCACGAGTTTGTACTATTGTAATTGCAGTGTAATCCTACGGGTAAAAAGAAAATTTTTGGAGATTTAATAATAACTTCTGAATGAGACCGAAATAAATGTATTTGTATTGGCTATCATTTGACAACTTTGGAGAAGAAAGGGATCTCGAATATGTGAGAATCATGGTGATAAATTATTAGAATTCAAGTTCTGAGGTTTGTTATAGAACATTTTATGAACTTTTACATGGAATAAACAATTCTAAAATAAGAAAAGCAAAAAAATTCTTTTTAGAAATATTAGTGCTCAGCGAATTCTCTTTGAGCTGTTATATTTGTTTAATAGTGCTATAATACTTTTATGTTACTATTTGCATTTTTCATCTACACATCGGTTGTGTTTCGCTGTTGTATATAAAAGGTTTCTGTTGTTAAAATTCCCATCCTTTACTGCATCTATAAGAATTTTTCATTATAGGATCCAAAGCACGGAACTAGATTTTATCAAAACATTATAGTTACTTTGATTGTTCTCTTTGCTTCACTCATTACAGTTTAAAAATATGGGCTTAAAACATGAATGAGTTGTAGTATTAATTTTTTGATTGTTTCCTCATTCGTAAAAACAAAATTCTGCCCTTTCTCGTAATTGCAAAACGTACGGATTAGCAATTGCTTAGTATGATATACATTAAGGAGAATATAAACTTACTAATAAAGAGAACACTCATTCATGAAAATGTAAAATTAGAAAATAATGTATTTATCATAGAATATATAAAAACTGTATTTTTTTCTAAGAAAATAGTTACTATGAACTAAATTGTTGTACACAAAATTTTTTAAACATATTTATTCACTGCATACAATTTATTTAATTTTTGCATAACGCCATTCAAAATTTTCACATGGGTTCTACTTTCATTTAATGAAGAGAAGAAAATGCTAAATGATGATAAAAGAAAAAAAGATTATATATATAATAAAAGTATTTTAGTTGCAATTGATAAAAGTCCATACAAACGATCCTATCAGAGAGACAATGATCTGGCCAAGCAAGTTACTTTAAAATCTGAGTTTGACATTCAGCACTATTAAAAGACCAGATTAAATAATCATATTAAAATCAGGATGAATATCTATGCATCAATAGCAAAAAAAGGTGGAATGATTCCAAAGGATAAACAACCGGAAAATATTTTGATAAAATGAATCTAAAAAAAGAACAAAAGAAGGTTTACTTAAATGAAGTTTTCACCGGGCATGGCCTTCTCAAATCTATCAGAAAAGTTATTTTAAAGAATGGAAGTCGATACAGTTTGGCAGAAATGAGCTTTGATAATCGAACCCAAGTGAGGCATGGAAACTGAATAAAAGTGAAAAGAGTGAATGGAAACTTAACATTTACTCTCAATATTATCTTTTCAAACTTTTTGGAAAAATGTGATTCGCAAACTTCTAACTATGGCCTGAAGGGATGATTTGCGCTCTCTTCTTGCATTCATCAGTACATTATTTAATTATATATAGTATTGTTTCTTCTATATCAATTCATTTTACTTATTCTTTTCTACTTACTTTCTCCTAATTATTATCATATGAGAGCATGATATTTTTTGAGAGTTTTGAAGTCTCAAAATGTGTAGGCAGCAAATTAATGATTTACCGCTTTTCAGGCATCAATTTCTTGTTTTTAGCGATATTAGAAAATAATGGAGAAGGTTGTTACATTTGGCAATTTATCGCCAACTAAAGTTGCATCTTGATTTACAAATTATTCATTAACTGAATTCTTACTGATTGCCTTAATTTATTAAAAAGTTTAAACCGGCTTGAAACAATCATTAGATTGTTAGCTTACAAATGCTTCGATATTTGAAAAAAGGATTTTTTTCTTCATCTTAAAATCAGTTCAGCTCTAAAACTTCGTTTGTCGGCTAGAAAAATTGGAAATGAAAGAGTACAAAATTATTATATGAAGTTTATTAAATAAGATGTTTTTATATTTTTATAATTATTTTTTATATGTATATAGAGAAGTCTTATGATAGTTTCAAGTCGGTTTAAACTGATTAATGGCCTAAATGAAGACAAATAATGACTAAAAATAATAAAGTTCTCACATATCCTTACATTTACCATTGTAAAAGTAATTTTCTTTTTTCATTATGTTCTTGCCGTTAACATTCTTTTTTTTTTAATCTATTTTAATTCTTTATTCTTTTCGATTTCTAAATTTACCTAAGTTTTGTTTTTTATTATTTCTTTTTTACTTTAAAAGTCAGAAATAGCAGGAAATTACCAATTAAATATAATATTTAATTTTCTTTAACCCATAAATTTACACCCTTGTTTTTTAAAATTTATTGTTCATAAGTGTGCATATTAGGATATAAGTAATTAACCTTCTCCTTCATAAAATTACTTAAATTCAGATATTTTTGAATACTACGTTGTTTGAGTTTCTTTTTCAAATAAAACCCTTTCAGCTTCAATCTACAGTGACAATGCTCATTCGAAACAGGAACCCTACTTAATTACTGTCTATAAATCAAATATATGCTTTCAATCTCTTAAGAATGTTGAAATCCTTTAAGATCAAAAAATAATTAACATTGCACGCGTTTTGGATATTAAAATAATTGTACTCCGTGGGAGAAGGGATAAATTTTTCATTCATAGCTAATCATTTCGGAATCTTGCAAATTTCATTTAATGTGCGCTTAGGGCCTTTCAGTACTGACAGAATTGAAGAGAAAGAGAAATGTAAAATATTTTCATGCATGTAATGGATAAATCAAAGAAATAGTCTTATTATTAGGTATGAGGAATAGATGTTACCTATTGACTCCTGAGTTTGAAAATATTTTGATCCACATGAGAGAGACATATGAAGATAAAATAGTAAGAAATATAATAAAAAATAATACTCTGTAGGTGTTATTTAAATGAGTCGAGTTTTTTAATCTAGACCTAACAGAAAATGCAACGATTTCATCCGTAAGCAAATTTGTTGGAAATTAGAAGAAGAGAACGGGTTCTATTAGTAATATTGCAAGAAAAATACGAAACACGCTACTGCAAGTTTTTGGTTTCATAAAAATGAAACAATTTCTATAATAGTTGTTGTTCCAATTGACCATCCTAAGTTTTGAAAATAAGGATTTTTATGAAGAAGATGCAGCGAAAAGGAAACGTTACATAATAATAACTTAAATATTACAAGTTGTGCATAAGCATCTGAATGTTACACTAGAAAGTGGCCAATATGGTTAACCTAAAATGGCTTACTTACCTCAAATTCAAAATTCACAGTCATCTGAATATAATACCAGATAATAGTCAATGAAGATAAACTATATCGGTTTCTTTATCCAAAGTCCACATGTATCACAATAATATTCCAAATAGTAATTAATTAGCAAAACTATATAGCTTTCCTTATCCTAAATTCTAAAATATAATCCATGAGTAAATACAAAAAAATTCTACACCAGGAAAGAGGTCAAGGGGAATGAATGACATATTTATTTCTCAGAGAGAAAGAAAATTTTGTTTATCGCTCGTTTCGAGATGCCAGGACATTCGGCACTGTTCCTCAACTACCTATTCTTCCACCAACATCTTGGAAGGTAGCCATTATGGAAGTGATGGAGTGCTAATACAAGCAAGATTCATGATGCCTCTTGTAAGCTAGAACGATGAGAAAAGTTCCATCGTTATGAATGATAAAGCAGGCTGTCATCGTGTGGCGTATGTTGACGATCTATTTGAAAATGAAGGTATACATCAAATGGAGATATCAGTTTAAACAGAAATGATACAATTTATTTCAATTTTCCTGGATATTCCGATCTAGAGTATGTGTAACAAAACCTATACAAAAAGTGCATTACAATGAGAGATCGATGAAAATTTGTAGGGCTTTCATAATAAAAATTATTAAAATTCTTCTAATCATTTAAATTATTATTTAAAAATTGAGTTTCAGTTTTTATTTTCTACTATATATTTCCACAATATTCCCATACTTTTTTATTCTTTGCTTTATATATTTTGTTTTACTTTTGTTTGTATTTTGGAATTCAAACTATAATATCTTTACAATTCCTTTTATTTTCAACTTATTTTACATTAATGTTTGGACATCAGAGTACTGAGATAATAAACTCATTATTTATTCCATTCATGCGTTTGATGCAAAATTCATACAAAAATTTATTCATTATTCATTTACATTACATTTCTTTAATAATTTATTTTATATTTATATTCTTCATATTAATAACACGACATATGATAAATTATTCATAAATTAATCTATATTTCATATATTCTTTCATTATTATGATAAATCAAATTACCTCAATCTTTCCAATTAGAGAAGTAAAATAATTTTATTAATGTATAATTAATTTTATTGATTTCTTCATTAAGTTTAGGCAGTTGCAGCTGATTTCCACACCAAAGAAAGTCATTAATCATTTGGAAAAAATATATTTCTAACTTTAATGAACTAATAATTAAGTTGTTTCGTCTCCTTATTGCCATTGCTTTTTTAAGTATGATAGTAAGGCTCCTTGTTAGCGAAAAGAAAAGAACATATTGATGGGAAGAAATAAGACACTTTTTTGTTTTTCATAAAAGCAAAACGTTTTCCTATTTCTTCCTGAAAATCCCAGTTTTTGGAAGATATTTTGAGATCTCGCTTAGTAATTTGAAGATTAATACTTTTTAGTGCAGACATTAAGGTGACCTAAATATCCATTAATCAAATGTGGATCGAAACATTCACTAATTAATAAGAAATATGTGGAATATTTACACAATTTACTTCCAGGTCTTCAAAAACAAGTGAACTAATTACATTGTTTTACAATATTCAATGCAGTTAGTTATTTTCAAAATAAGCATCTTTTTCACAATTTATACACTTAAATAAATCATGCTCTTTTCGATTAATAACATTCCGTATGAAATGAAATTCTCAGGAGAAAAAATATCTCTCACATTCCATTGAAATTGCTTTTTAAGGATACATGATAGTATAAACTGTTTACTATGTTGTATTTATTATCAAATTAGAATGCAAAATATGTCATGTAATTTTTTTTCTGTCGTTAATTAAAAAAATCTCTTATAAATTAAAAAAAACCTGTGCTATTAATACTAGTGCACTTGCTAGTATTAGTATTAAAAGTAATTTTTCAGTACTGTTTACTTACCTATTTAAACAAGAAGCTATAGTTAATCGACGTAGTTCAATTCTAAAGAAATGAATGCTACTTTATTTATTGTTTGTAGCAGTAAAATGAAGATCTCAAAAGCTGTACCATTTTCTTTATCTTTTATACTACAGGATAAAAATAATGTATGAATGTAGATACTTTTACTGGATACTTCGGATACTGGATACTGGATACGTACTTTTACTGGATAATCATCTAAAAGATTTATTCACTCTTTCATTAAATGCGAAATGAAATTTTTGAGAGAAAGATATAATTATGCTTTATATACAAATTTCTTTTTAATGAGTGTAAAACCACAAATTTTTTAATAAACTGATTTTCATACGGTGTTTCTGTAAGCCTTACTGAGTTTAGTCCAACTTTATAATAAAGTCCCGATTTAAAGCAACACTAAGTGTATTTTGGGACTTGCCTACGAGAAGTGATCACAAAAAACGTTTACAACCAGCAATATTTAGAAAGTAGAAATTGTGGATGAGAATATTGTTATCCAGAGTGAAGATCGATAGTTCTAATAGTCTAAACTGATCGATCGAGCAGAAAGTGTTAGTACTGCGATTTTAAATAGCAACAGTAATGGCAAGACGTCTAGACAGGTGTTCTCGTTCAGAGGTCCGAGCAATGATACGAGTTCTGGGCGCCAAAAACGAGTCAGCATTGGGCATTCACAGAAAAATCGTTGAAGTGTAAGATAGCAAAATAATTAGACAACAGGGGGTGAAATTGTATCGTTCTTTTGAAGTGGGAAGAGAAGCAGAGGGAAATCGCAATATGAGAACGTTTAGGTTGGTGATCTGGAACCACACTCATACAATTTCTATTTGGCCCCTAGTGGCTATTTCCTTTATCCAGTATTGAAGAAATACTTATCCAAAACAAGGTTCACATGAGACAGTTATGTTCAAAAAAATGCCGAGAACTGGCATGAAAGTCAAGAGACCTGATAATTACCAAGACAGTTCAAACAAATTGGTCCAGTGGTGTGATAAATGCCTCTATAGGTTTTGTGATTATGTAGAAAAGTTATCACCACATATGTCCTTATTACCCTTTGTATCCAGTGTTTATTGTTAATAAAGAATTTTTTCTTTGCTTTGTAAACTTTTTTGGATCACCTTTTGTAGTAATTTCGAACCCCTGTCAGATGCCGCAGCCTTACTATCATATACCATTATTTCAAAAAAGTTAATGCATGCTTTTTCAAATCTTAAATTTAAAATGCAGTGGCACTAAAAATAATTTCCAAGCGTTTATTTGAACAATTTATACTGAACTGAGTTTTAATACTATAAAAATATATTTACTAATAATGTATTGAATTATTAGTGTATGTATGAATGTTTAGCTCCTAATATAAGAACAGTTTCGTGTATACTATGATTGAAGTCTTAGTATTTCTTGCTTTATCCGATTCACTAGTACTTCATTATAAAAAAAGAGGAATTGTTGTCTTTGGATACCAAATCAGACTTGTATATACGCGTGTTCAGCTTCTGATATATGTATCATTCTTAATTGTAGTTTTAATATCGGTCTTCTCCTTCGTTGTCACTATTATATCCTCATGTGAAAAACCAGAATTATAGTCTTTTAATCCATATCAGACGTATATACGTGTATTCAACTGCTGATATCAGTATCATTCATGATCGTAGGAGCAATATATGTCGCTACAGCTGACATCACTTGTACATATAAAAGCGGGAATTATTGTTTTTGAATACTGATTAGTATTATGATTAGTAGTATGATTAGATTAAAAAAAATAAATGAAATAACACGTAGCCTGAATAAATGTGTAGAAAATACTATTATGGATATTTACTGTTTCCAATAGCTTATAATAAGTAATGACATAAAAGAAATCTAAAAATTAAAAAAAAATAATTTATATTTCTGAAAAAGAAATGCCTAGACTCACACATCCACTGTATTAGAATCTCTGCTTTTCCACGTTACTACTGGTACATTTCAGTGAATCGTTCCATATTTAGTCAATACTATTTCATACGAAATGGAATTTTTAAGAGAAATCGATGACGATATAAAAATCATTACTATTCACATATACTATGCGAATACAAATACAATACAAATAAATGCGACTACAAAAATAAATAAATAAGATTCAGATGTGAAAGTGAGATAAAAAATACACTTCCTCCATCAACACTATTTATTCTGCAGTAGAAGTAGAAGGACAATGTTACTCGAATTAAACATATACTAAATCTATTATACTAATATACGTATGTTCCTGATGTAACCCATAACCTTCTTGATGATATTCCTAATATCACTCACTTTCTTTGATTTTTCGGATACAAGCATGATAAAAAATTAAACCTATGATCTCAAATTTCTAGTTATGTGTGTAAGCCAATATTTGTCATAAATAATTTAAGTCATTAACCAATTCAAACCGGTTTGAAACTATCATTAGACTTCTCTATTGGTCTCTATGCCCCTCTCTCTCTTAATATATATGAATATATATAAACTTTCATTTAACATTTTTCTAGCTGGCAAAGAAAGTTTTAGAGTTCGACCAATTTTGAAATGAAAAACCCATAATTTTTCTAAATATAGACGTATATTTAATCTGATAGCCTCGTGATTACTTCAAACTGGTTAACGTCTTAAATTAAGGCAATTCGAACGAATTCGGTGCATGAATAATTTGGAAATCATGTTGTAACTTTAGTTGCCAAATTTGACAAATCTCTGCATTACTTTCTACTAACCCTAAAGCAAAAAATTGATTCCTACAATTTTTGAGGCTTCTATGAATCGCCGATTCGTTGCCTATTCTTTTTGAGACTTCAAAAACCACAAATCAAAACAGCATTATGTTTTCACATGATGACCCACCCCTCTAAAAACAAGAATAACTATAAAAAAACCCGTGAACTAATCAGCCATAAAAACGGTAGCATGAAAAATCCTTGGAATATATAAGAACCACTAGGAATCTTATCTTTTGCATTAGTTGATAACATAAAATCATCTAAAAATCGTCCCATATATTTCTAAATAAAAATATCTAACACAAAAACAAAAGAATACTAAGTAATTAATCTCTTAACCCCTAATATTCCCTCGATTATCTCAGCGAGTTATTAATAATTTCATAAATAACATTCCATAACGAATGAAAGTTTTAAGAGAAAGAGGCATAAAGAATTATTTCATCTCTCATACGTCATCTTAAGAAAAAAAAAATGAGAGGTTGATGCAGAAGGAGAGAAAAAAAGGGGAAAAAATAGAGAAACTCCCTGAAGCAACACGCAACAAGCAGCAGTACCTTGTTATCTATCTTGAAAGCTATCGACAGACGGTAACTGGAGATATCTCCATTGATTATCGAAGCCGCAAGAGATCGTTACCGAGCGTGCCAGAACCTATTTAAAGAGGGAATTATGTGAACCCGAATCCAGGGTCTCGGTTCGAGATGGAATTTCTAAGTATTCCTCGATACCTGGAAGAAACGTGCAGAATGGCCAAGGAGTTTTTTTCCCTTCTGCGATTATTCAAAGCTAACTGGCCATGACCGACGTTAGAGATGAGATATTCCCTTATCGTGGTGATTTAGAGTGTTCTTAACCTTCATGGCGGTTTAACATTAGTGTAATTGACCAAGATATTTTATTTCGCTGTTTTGTTACACAATGTTCCTCTAAAATTGTCGATATGAAAGGACACTATTAATGCAAGTAAATAATCAAATTTATCTTCCAAACGATAAATATATTCATTTATTTATTTATAGGACTATAAAGTTTTATTTCTCGAGAACTTATTAATGTTGTGGAAATTAGGATTAAATAAACCTAGAGATGATTCTATCATCATTATTCACATTTATGAATAGATTGAAAAAAAGGGATGAAAGATGCTGAAAATAATTACAAGAAATTAAATGAAATTTATTTTTCTCCTAAGGATAAGAAAAATAAATCGTGAAATGAGCATAATTTTTGTAGACACGTGGAAGTTCTTACCTTCAAGTTTCAGTTGTTTAGGTATTCAAAAATTGCTGCATCCTACTTCTATATGGATAGAATTATGAATTGATGATACAAATTCATAATCAATTGAATAAAAACGAAGGTGAATATTCTGCCTTTCAATAAATATTCAGAGAAAGAAATGAATAATAATTATTGTTATCTAACATAAGAATTATAAAATCAAATAATCTGAAAGCTTAGTGTGGGAACAAAATTGATTTGAGTTTCCTTGAGAAAGCGCTTTTTATAAATTAAACATGAAATTAAGTTTGGAAACTTCATTAAAATTAGAGAAAATATCATACGCACATAAAATAGTTATCAATTAAAAATTATTTTTTAAATTTTAAAATGGATTTTATGTGGTAATATGATCCAAAAACATTGTTAAAAAATTTCGAAAATCATCATTTTAATTAATTAAGCAATTTAATCAAAATTTTCCTAAATTCTTTTAGGAAAAGACTTAGCTTCGTACCAAATTTTGTAGCTCTGTGTGCAATAACATGCTCTGAAAAATACTTAACGACTTTTCAACACGTGTGATATAATTTACTGATGCTATGGGAGATAAAAATATTATTGGCATGTAAAATACATAAGTTGGAACGGTACATACACACATACAGTTGATGATAAATTTGAGTATTGTGTAAGCTTATTTTCATCACATTCTAGTCTAGGATTAGGACCAAATGAAAAATATTTCAGGGAAAAGTAAATTCCCATCTAGGATGAGAATTCATTAAATATGTTTACTATAGTAAGATATGGTTTGTGAAGGCAAATGAATAAGCTCCTAAAACGAAGACGAATAATATGTCCTTCTAATGGCTCTAGACATAAGACCTTCGTCATGCGATTTATTTCACATATCTTTCAAAGCCTCTGCCCCTTCCTTATTGACTGTGGTGGCGAAGCCTTTAAATATGCCAGATATCTTACTGGCGAGTTAAGATTTAAACAGAAGATATCCTTATACACAGCATCAGAGAAAAAAAACTTTTAATGTTTTAATTCTCATGAATTAATCACGAAAAGTTTAAATTAAAGTATTTAATATGTTGGGATTGTCAGCCGGCTATTTCTATTAGTGTTCAACATCCTAAATATTATGTGATTGCATTAGGTGGAATTAAGGCTTTAAATTATCCATGTTAATTGCAAAGTTTGAATCATAGAGTAGATTGGGATATCCAATACTTTGTAAATACGAAAGAAGTAATTACTTCTTTCATGCGATGATTGTAAAGTTTTGATTTGTCCAAGACGTGGTGAATCAAGTTTTTTAAAATTAATGGGTAAAAAGACGCAAATAAATTTGAAATAATAGAATAATAGCAATAACCTTACAATTAAAATTAATTTGTGTTTTTATTTACAGAGTTTCATCCAAAGATACAAAAAAATGAAATCTATGATCGTAAATTGCAAGTTAATATTTGAGAACATTATTATTTTTAAGTCATAATTTGTCTTAATTAATTTAAGCCATTAACCAGTTTAAAGCGATTTGAAAGAATCACGATCAGTTTTTTGAAACTTTCATTTTTAACTTCTCTAACTAGCAAAAAAAGTTTTGGAGCTGTAGTGATTTTGAGATGAAAAAACCCATCGTTTTTCTAAATATCCAAGTATACATGATCTGATAGTCTTGTGGCTGTTTCAAATTGGTTTAAACTGGCTAGTGATTTAAATTAAGGTAATCCATAAGAATTCAGAGACAGAATAATCTGGAAATCAAATTGATGATAAATCACAAAGTGTGACTACTTTCAATATTATTTTGAATGACCTGAAAAGTGAAAAATGGATGCCTCAAAAGCAATAAATCTCCAATTGGTTGCTTATTTGTTTGGAGGTTTCAAAAACCTTAAACCAAAACAATTTCACATGGTAAAAAAAACTAATTTTTTAAAGGTTTTAATTTTATTAGTATATAACAATTTTATAAGTAGAATTGTTTATTTTAAACTTAATACGAGTAATATATTTAATAAAAATATATTAATCATATATAATTAAATAAATATATAAAGAAAAATATATTATTTAATCATTCCAATTGTCACAGTTTTCTGTATAGATTTATATAAAAAAATCTTAAGTTGTTTTATCATCAATTCACTTTGCTCCATATCAAAAAGATTACTATTATGTAAATTAAAAAGACATTTCAAATGATCTCAACACTCACCGTGTAATTTATATTTTCTTTTTGTGCGCTGTTTATTTTATCCTGAAAAGATGAGATAATTTATGCGACAAAAATATAAATATTCCCGAAATAACCCGGTTTAAAAGAATTGTTTGCGCATCGTTATTTATTTGTTTAAAATAGCATTCTTTTTGTAAAAAACGGCTTGTGAGAAAATACTACTATTTCAAATATTTTTACTTCCTAGTAATTAAAAAAGATTTATGATTAGTGTTTTTGGGGAAGAGAAAACATGTTTTTCTTTATCAAATTTTTAATGGAAAAATTGTAAATACTGTAAAAATAATGAACAATTATGCATTTTGCCGATTTGCTGAGTATTTATAAACAGGGAATGGAAGGATTAAGTATTACTTTTCATTCTCAATTTGTTTGCGGGTATTTTTTGCAGAAAAAAAAAGCGAATGCCATTAAAGTAAAAAAAATATGAAATAATTCTCAAAATAATTTTCTTTTGCACTTTATGAGCTATTTTTCATGCCATTAAATTTTTTTTTCTTGGAAATAGTGAAATTTTGTTGAAGAGTTTAATTTGTCAAATGAATACACTACTAATTTATTGCTTGTTTTGTTTATGTTTCATGCAACTTTTTTTCTTTGTTTAGTAACTGCTAGCTATAAAACGGATTAAAGCGATTAATTCCAGTTTCTTTATACTTTCAAGATTTCTATTCAAGTATAAAGAATAGCTGAAATAAAATCGGTTTTTCCCCCATCACCATTTGCAAGCTGATCTCAATCCAAAATAACTGTCAATTATTATCAGTCGCTGAAATTTTTTTGGCTGATGATGTTAAATGTTTATTTCTTGGTTGTGACAGTTTCCGTTGTTCATGGTATATTCCATGTATAGATGAAAATGTGTAAATAAGCCCTCGCAGTCGTTTTCTACTCTCAGCCACCAAAACGTTTTCACCATTCCTGTCGTATGTCTAGTAAGGACTTGATCTCGGCCAATCAAATAAGAGAGTATAATTTTAAACAAATCTTTTATTTACAACCTAATCTTTTATTTTTTATTATATATATATTTATTATATATATATATATATATATATATATACAGAAGAACAATTTGTTCTATTCTAGGTTAAATATTTGCTATTTACACAACAGACGATAATTAGCCTATATCGAAAAGAATTTACAGAAAGAGTTCTCTATCAATTCGGAGTAAAACACCACCAGAGGCTAATAGAGTGCTAGTCAGAACAGCTACTCCAGGGTGGAGCGTAATTAATGCCTCAGTCCGCATTCCAAAAAGTCCTGTCTTCAAAACAAGACCCCTTATTTATCTTTGTCTTCTCAATCTCCATTCGTTAACGTCAGTTTTCCACTGGCCAATCACCCAACAAAACTTTTACTCAATTGTGGTGCCAGCATGGCTTAGGACTGCCCATCAATGATGCGTTCTAGCAATTGACCTCTCTGGAACACGTATCAATGATATTCCTTCACGATAAGACCACCCATCATCCAGATGTTGGACATCCTTTCCTTTGAAGATAGACATATTTCTTCTCCATAATACACTCTTCTAGTGGTCTTCAGATGAATTACTAATGACCAAAGGCAACTCCCACTCAGCTACAAGAAAGATCACCTAACCAGCATCTGGAGGTATTCAACAGTTGAAGGCCTTAACAGGTGTAACACATCTGTCTGGAAATACCGTTTCTTGTGAATGGGACAGGGTAACGTTACAGTCTGCTCTCAGTAACAACAGCAAAGAAAATATTAAACTTATATTATATTCGTCATATCTCAATCTCCATTTAGGGCCTAAAAGTTTAAACTTTCTTTCTTCCGCTTTTGGCTTGCCATGCAAAACGCCCTAGAGTGTCAGTTGCATCTCGAACATATGGAAATCAACAGTCTTTGGGGATACTTCGTTAAAATTCGTATGTAGTACTTTACAAATTCTTTATAGTGTAATTTGGCATTCTCGCGTTTCAAGATGTTTCAAAAATAGTATTCTACAAGGGCAAAAAGAAAATTACCAAAATGAGTGTTATGTGAAACTGGAATTAGCGATGTCGAATTTTATTTTGAAAATTTGAACCCTGGCTCTAATATTGCAACTGATAACGTGAAGCATCGTCGATGTCATAAAGACCATCGTCCTTAGAGAGAGAAGAAATACTTAATAGCTGTTTACATATATTGCAACACTATCAAGACGTCTCGAGTACAACTTGAGCAGTCTGTTCCAACAAAAAAAAAATCAAGGACTGTAGACGCGAAACGAATTATTCTTGCGAAGCTTGTTATCGAAAACCAGGATTTCACATTGGATACTGTTTCGAAAGATACCACACGATGGCAAATTATAAACTGTAATTTTACAATAAAACATTGCATTAACCCTTAATTAGGGAGGTGAAATTTTAGGACTTAACTGGGGAAAGGCAGTCTACGACATTACAGCTCATTTACATTAATTAAATTTCCTAATGAGTGTATTAGTATGAAAAAATTCCAATACATTTTGCAGGTATTTTTCTTGATATACAGATAGGTTAAAAATTTTTTTCACAATATATTATCAATGAAAAAAGTAAATGAATTGGAATATACATTTCCTTCTCAAATTACATGTTACAATAAATAATATTCTTGAAAAAACTTATTACCTCATAATTTTTAAATCATATTTATTTTTCCAGTAAATAAAGATATATAGGAAATAATATAATGTAAAATTTAACGAGTGTATACAGAAAATTGATAATAGGTAAACATGGTTCTTTTTTTTATCGGCTTGGGCGACTTTCATAGCACAGTTTTCTAGGGCATTTTAAATACAGGGTGTCTATAAAAGAACTCCGGGGTTTTGAGGCAAAATATTTTAATGAAATAAAAAACATACATACATGTTTTATACATGACTGAAAGGCTTACATTTTCAAGTTTTTTTAACACTAAGTAAAGTTCTATATGAGCCCCGTTAGTGGCACGGCAGACGTCTAAACGGTATTCTACCTCTTCCCATGTCCTGGCGGGCATGTCTGGGGGAACGGTTGCCACACAATTGACTATTCGTTCCCTGAGATGTTGAACATCACGAATTTTCTCTGCATACACAAGATTCTTGATATGCCCCCAGAAGAAAAAATCCAACGGAGTCGCATCAGGGCTCCTTGGAGGCCATAGAATAGGTCCCTCCCTTCCGATCCACCTGTTGCCGAGCCGAGCGTCCAATGCCTCACGCACACGTAAACTAAAGTGTGGCGGGGCCCCATCTTGTTGAAAGTAAACTAATCCCTTCTCCACCTCAATGTCATCTAACTGAGGAAAAAGATACTCCTCCAACATATCACAGTAGACATCACCATTGATATTTCTTTCAATAAAAATAAACGGACCTATGATTCTGTAATGCATAAGCGCACACCAAACATTTACTTTGGGCATGTCGCGTTCGTACTCGACGAACTCATGGGGCGGCTCAGAACCCCAAATTCTGCAATTATGCTAGTTTACGTGACCATTCACATGAAAAGAAGCTTCGTCACTAAAAATTACACTTTTTAAAAAACCATCATTGTCATCAATTTTATCTAGCATTGAAACAGCAAAGTCGTATCTCTTAACCTTGTCTGCTGGTTTGATGTGGTGTACAAGTTGAATCTTGTAAGCAGTTAAACGTAGTCTTTTATGAAGTACCTTACCGACAGTTGATCTTGGTAACCCCAACTCCAGGCTGCGTCTTGTCAACGATTTCTTAGGGCTTCGAAGGCATGAAGCTCGGATTCTGTCCACTTTCTCTTGAGACACACTCGGCCTACCCGGCGACTTTTGCTTCAAAACACTTCCCGTTTCCTTAAATGCACTGAACCATTGACGAATGGTTTTGTCAGAAGGCGGGTTGACACCATAGTTACGTCGAAAGTTTATTTGTACGGTAACTACAGACTTCGTTTCTATGAGTCAAATAACACATTGAGCCTTTTGTTGCGGAGTCGCCATCATTTCAAGGTCAACGCCCTGCAGCGCCGCCAACAGTTGATGCAAACATTCCCAATTCGTATGAGTAAAACGTTTTGAGCTACTCTTTTCGGAGAAATCGACTAAATTTTGCTATCTTTTATAGTTGGTGAGATATGAATTTTTAAAACCCCGGAGTTCTTTTATAGACACCCTGTATATAGTTTAAGAACTAGTATAAAAATCAACCTGTAAGTTCTGTATTTTTTTGTAGGTATATTAATGTATTTTATGAATTATTCAAACAATATTATGACTAAAAATAATTATGTTTGAAAATATATATTAGAATCAGATAAATCCCTTTTTTTTGTCGAAAAACTCTTCTGTATATTTATCCTTATCACTAAAATCCCTTTCTACTTCATTTGAAAATTCCTGGAGTATTGCTTCGTAATAAAATCAATAAATTGGATGATATTTCGACACCTAAATTTTAGTACCATCGGTTAAGCCTTGTATATCACTGGGAGATTAACAGGGAGTGCGGTTTTAGAGACCGCACTTAAAGAAATAACTGAGTTATTTTTAAAAACATCTGCTGAAACGT
Source organism: Argiope trifasciata (assembly GCA_026543055.1). Classification (NCBI taxonomy): domain Eukaryota; kingdom Metazoa; phylum Arthropoda; class Arachnida; order Araneae; family Araneidae; genus Argiope; species Argiope trifasciata. Next base: position 24,834 of record JAPMOQ010015927.1, read on the forward strand.
GCACATGTATTGAAGGTCACAAAACAGGTAGCTACAGAGTCAACCGAGTTAAAAATAGAATAGAAGTGGCCGAAAGTTCATACTGTGTCATAGAGCACATTTCTCCAATTAAGGTTTAGAACATAATTTTATTTTTACATTATCGTAATATACAAAACAAGAAATAAATTGTGTTTTTCCTTCATAATCTTGCATACTATGTATCACTACTTGTTCAGTGGAAAATAATTCCAGCCAAAACGTAACCAACGTCCGCATTTAATGCGACAATAAAGGGTCAATTCTGATCGATTCAAAGATAAGTCAAAATTGTGTTGAAAAATATAACACTGTGAAAAAATGCATACAACATTTCCATGGTTTAAGTTGCTGGATAAGCCATTAAAAACGGGATATATAAATGACTCTAAATGCAATGAATATCAGAACATGATATTCAAAATTCTCTCACATCCAGTCTGGCGATTTGGAAGTTTTCCTATAACTTCCATGTAGATCGATTTCGGGCTCCTGCTTGCATTTTAGAGGATATGAGTATTAAAAGCAGCTATTGTATTACGCACTCCAGGAGGTCCTGTGTTATTACCGACAATCTCGGCTTTTTCACAGTAGTTTCTACAGTGCCTTAAGACGTTAGGGTCGAGAAGAGATTCACAAAATAAGTTGTTTGTAAAATAGGTTGTTATTTTGTGTTTTAAAAGGGTTTTAAGTTTCTATTTTCACGTATTGTTACATCAAACTCGGAAAGACTTTATGGCTATTAATTAAAGATATTTTCTACAAGTTCTCTGTTAACTATGAATGATATGTAAGAACATCGGCTGGTTGTTTGTTTTTCGGATAAGCATCATAAGCCCGTTTTAATATTACAGAATTTGACCTCCGTCGGTTCGTTTCGTGCAGTGAGTATAGAGTGTGAAAAACACAATCGGCAGGCCTCAGTAAAAATCAACGACGAGGTTTATTTGCAAAAATACAGGACAACTTAAAGACGATGAATATTTACAGCGAGATGAACACAGGACAAAATACAGCAGCAGCACACAACAACGACAATAGTAGCCCACAAGCACTAACATCGTCCACAGCACACAAAGCTGCCCTGGATTCAGCGGTAGAGGTGATCCTGCGAGCTCCGCTTTACGGTCTCTCCAAACAGCTGAAAACTCTTCTGGCTCGTCTCTCTTTAATTGCCGACTGACTGTTTCAAACAACTGGCTATTTTAATTCACCATGACAGGATACGGTACACATCAATTCATCACTCTGTTGACAATGTCCAATACAGATGGCGGTAAATCAGCCTTTCTTATGATGACACTCTAAGTGCTCGGAAGCAAAATTACAGGATTTTAACAGTACATTAGATTGAAACGTTTCTCTAGTATTAAAGGAAACGCGTTCTCGGAAAATCACAAGGCAATAGCTCAAAGTAGAATGATGATAGATTTATAACTTCGGACACAAAGGTAGTAACTGCCTCTCAGCTTGGAAGAGTCCGTGCCTTCCAGAGACACGCGGAAATTGTCTGAATGTTAAAGGGGGTGCCGCTGGAAAATTGCTTGGATGTTAAAGAGTTAAAGCATACAAATGCACACATAATTACTTCTTATGTAATAGATTCTTATTAAGAAATTTTTAAAAAACATCATTACAATTTTTTATTAACTAAAATTTAATCATATTTCAGCCTTTATTTACTAATAATAACATTATCGTTTCTAAACTAATTTTATGTAATATTTGAATTTATTAAATGAGTTTTTATTCCTGAACTGCTTGTTTCGTGATTTCCTCGGGTCTATTTTCCTTTGCATCTTGCGTTTCTCTCAATTTATTGAGTTTATTTTTATGATTACAGATTTTTATTGCATCATGTTATTATTGTGTAGCATATAGTATCAATTCACATGGTTTGAAAAATATTTGTACTTATTTGCAAACATCGCATCTTAATGCCAATTTTTAAAAATTATGAGTGAGAGGATTAACGTAGGCACACACAAATGTTGTAAAAGTTGTTGCATGTGGAATATAACGGAGAAATAATAATAGAACACAACATAATCAAATCAATCAAATACAAAATAAGGAAACATTTCAAGTCTAAAGCATTGTCATGGTAAGATGTTTTGGATCGAAGGTTCGAATCACTGTTAATTGTTCCTTCTTTTAATCTAAACAGCATTTAAAACTTCTAAATTATTTATAATTCAATTTTAAAAAATAGCTCTAGCATTTAGATTTTTTTATATCGTGGTAAAATATGGTTTTACTCCATTTAATTTTTGAGGAAGAAATAACATAACGGGCACAAAATTTCACATGCAAATTTTATATTATGGAAAGATGAATATGTGGATTTATCAAAGTTAGAAAAACATACCTGAATCACATACTAATGCGTTCATGCAGAACTAAAAAATCATTCAATGTAGTATCGCCAATCCAGAGGAAAAAAGTTCATTTATTTTATTTTATACTTGCAAAATAGTTATACAATGTCCATGTAATTCATTACTATTTGCTTTTCATAGCAGCTGGCAAGAATTGTTATACCCTTTGAAAAGCGCATGGAATGTATTATTGAATGCAGTGGTTTTGCAGATTCTTGTAATGATATGGTAAAACTTTCATACAGTTCATGGCACTCGTATACGTTCGCGTATATACTTGGTATACTTCACTCGCATTCTCAGCGTTTATATAATGTTCGTGTCACTCATGTACAACAAAAAATTCAATGACTAGCCAATTGTTGGACAGCCAGCCCTATTTCATCATACTCTCATTTATAAATAGATTTTTTTTGTGTCCCTTACCTTGTTACATCCCTTATCTGGTAAGTCTTACCTGTTTGCCATTTAAATTTTTAATCATTCTAAATAGGCAAGATAGGGAACCTTTTTATATTATGCTACGAAAAATTGACGCTTCTCATTTAAGATTTAAATTAAAGTATTATTTGCTCAATTTTCCTTCATTGACTAATTTTTTGATTACATTTATTACAAACTGGTTTGATTTCTTTCATTATAAATTGTAGTTTGAATTTCATTGCTTCGAATTTTCCATGTTTTAGCACTCTAATCTTCTCAGATGCAGCAGCGATGGAATGATCTAACCCTTTAATAAAATTTTTCTTTTTAAATGTTAATTTAAGGATTAAATGAAAACTGAATAGTACATCCTTTTAAAAAATGCAAATTAGTATTCTTTGTACAAAGAACATATTTTTTTTATCATAATGATAAAAAATAACTGCATTTCTGTAGTAAAAAACTCTTGCATAAACTATCTCTGTCCAGCGACGATTAAGACGAATTATGTTTGTAACTGCCTCGCAACATGAATTTTAATTTTCAAAATGATTTAATCGCCGCCTAAGGAATAAGAAAATATTCTCCTTTCTTCCCTTAAATAAACCTCCTACAAAGCAAGCTCATAATTTTAAGAAACCTTCCGTGAATTCACATGAGCATTAAAATTCAACGCAATTTTTGAGCATAATGAGCCTTACTAAATCAAGGCATATTAATGCTTATGAAAATTTACATCTTTAAAATAATCTATGGAAATTTTATGTGTCCTAGTTTGAAGAGTTTCAATTTATTTATATATTCCCTATAAATTTTCGACAGTTTTCACAATGTTATTAATAGTACATATGTATGATGGTTATAGATATTAAATGATTTTCAACTAGTTTTAGATTTTAAATATATATAGATTTTCTAGTAATCATAATCATATTTTAAAATGAGTGGTGTTCTGACAAACAAGTAGTTTAATAAAGCGAACATTGATTACTTCGTATTATAGCCAATTTTAGATTCTTCCACTATAATTTTTCGTGTGAGGTACTTTGTATTTCTAAAATTATAATTAACGTTATCAATATAAATTTTAGTGCGTATTTATTATAGTTATGGTAGAGAATTAGCTGCCACGTGGGTAAAATTAGATGTACTAACAAATGCATATGATATATTATGCATCAGGCAAAACAAATTTATATAATATCATTTGTTTTTGGATTAAACTTTAATCTCAAGCTGATTGAATTTACAAATCAAAAAGTCGGTGTCCTGGCATTGGGATAGCACATCTTCACTGTGATTTGGGCTTCCATATTCTGACATGGTGGTGCTTTTTCTATTTGAGAGGTGTGTGAATGCGCCCCAACCCCATGTAAAAAGGGTTTGTAAAAGGAGTTGTGACGCGTGAAATAGCTAAGTCGTACTTTTCACCCTATTGAAAAAAAAAGAGATGTTCATTCGACTTCAATTGCTGACAGATAATTGTCAGTAAGCTTATAAAGTACCATATGTCACAACACAGCAACACACATAATACAAAAAAAAAGTAGTCACTCATACCTAAAGTTCAAGAATTAAACCATTCATTTGTATTTATTCGTATCACAAATCTAGTGGACAATACTAAAAATGTTTACTTGTATTACCAGAAGCAATTCTTATCTCGTATATTGATTGATGGCAAATAATAGTGTGTAAGTTTCACTTTAAATGCGTTTTAATTTTAATGTATGGTGAATACTACTTTTAATGAAACTCTCGTGATATGAACAAATTTGGAAATTTTCTATGGAACAATTACTTTCATAAGTGGTGTTGTATGCAAGACTTGTATGCATGCATCACATTGCCTTACATTGGTGCCATTATAAGAGAGAGGAAAACTGATGACAGTAAAGAAAAGCAAAGATTAGCAATGAATTTCGGAGTAAAACAGATTAGAACGAGAGTGGATACACAAGCAAAATAAAATGCAAAAGAACCTGTTGGCCGCTGTGGCTTGATGGTAGGGTCTCGGTTTCGAAAACATAGAGTTTCATGTTCGAGATCAGATTTCACCGAAGAATCCTTGTGTAAGCGAATCTGATGCATGTTGAATCAGATAGGGCCGAACGTCTACCCGCTGGTATGGAGTAGAAGTTTGGGGAAGAGGTACTAATTTAGGTGTCATTCTAGTGTGATCAGTTTGACAGCGGTACAAAATTATGTGGATCGTCCTAATATAGCCCTAGTATTCTTTTTTATCTTAAAAAATCTGGACTTTAATATATTAAATCTGTTGCAAAAGCCAATTGTTTCACTTCTGCCAATGCTATATGGAATTCGGGCAACCGTTACTACGTACACAATGTTTTATGTCTGCGTATTTGAATTCATTTTTTTATATATTTAAGAGCTTTCTGCAAATATATGTTAAAAAGTGATAAAATAGTAATGATGTCTCTTAGGTCACTTAGATTAATTCAGCAAGACTATATTCATAAATCTTCATATTTTCATAAATTTCAAGAATTGTTGACTATCAACTAAAGTCTATTAGTATGAGGGTGACGGTACATTGAATCTAACATTTTTTCAAATGTGATGAAGTCTTAATTGAGTGGCGGTGGATTCAATTGGAACTGCACTTCCTGAACGTAGAAAAGTCCCTTTCTCAATGATCAAAATAGAAATATGGAAGCTGGTGAATGAATGAAGTTCACTGGGATATTTTGGAAATGAGCTCAAAAGTTCTGAATTCATCATATTGTTTGTCTTTAAGAAAATTTGAATCAAGAAATGTATTCAAAACGTCAGGAAAAAAATTGTAGTATTTTTAGTTTGAACACGCACAATACTACATTGTTAAATTTTTAATTAACGTTTTGATTTTGCATAACTAATTAATTCATTTCCCTGTAAGCCAAGATTATATTATTAACTATAGTTAATCAACGAAGCGAAAATTGAGCAATTTTTTTCTTTAACATGTAATTCATTGTATTGTTTCAAATCGATTATCCAAATATGAATGCATGTATACTTTTCAAGAATAATCTAAACATACGCCTGTTTAGTTAGAAATATAAACATTTATTAGTTTATTAATCTAAAATAACAGTACACGGGCGCAGGAATTTTCGTATTGGAAATAAATATTGAAATAAAGGAAACGAAATTTATTACAACATATTTACTTAATGAGGTTGGGGAGTTTTTTCTTATGAGCAACCGAATAAGCTAGAAACGGGATTTTCTGTTACCAGTTTTTCTTCACCTATAGAAACGTTAGCGAAAGAAACAATTTTTTTTTAATCCAGAAGAGTAGTTTAAGGAAAACAACTATTTTACATTCCGCTGAAAAAGTTTCATTTGCTTTTAGATAACTCAATGTAACGGAATAAACAGCAATTATCCGTCTGAACAGCAAGTAATATTTATCAAGCACTTATCTCAATTTTTCAGATGCTGGTTTGTTCTCAGAAGAGTAGGGGATATTTGGAAATTATTTATCCTAATTTTTCACAAACAATCAAACAATAGGAAGAGTCTCTGAACAAAAGTTTTTTAGCTAATTTTTTTAGAAAAGAAGAAAGAGCTACATTATTAGTTTCAAGTGTCAGCCCTTTATGAGACAAAGGTAGAATACCACAAAGAATCATTTGGACTCTTCATAAAGAAGCTAACATATGTTGAAACGTTATCATAGCGGCATAATTTTTTCCCTTTTTCATTTTACTATAATTGCCATATCTTTGTTTCTGCATTTCTGTTATTTCTTTTGATGCTATGATACTGATTGGGAAGAAAACAATTTTGAATAGCATCTCAAACACTGCAACTATCTGTTCAATTAGCTCAATCCTTTTGCAGAAAAATTTTACTTAGTCCAGATATGACTACTTGAAACATTTGTTCAGAAAAAAAAATATAACTAAACAAAGCATTTAAATGAACGTTTGAGAAAGATAAAAGTTTTTAATTTAATGGATTCATTGTTTTATTTTTTTTAAATTTCTTCTTTAGAAATTGTGGAAACTCTTCAGAAATATTATTGCATTATTCAGTGAGAGATAAAAATAGAGCTATTCAAATGCCATATTTGTTAGTTGCTTTGTTTTTGAATTAGCAGGTATTTATCGAATGATAAATCTATTCCTGAATAATTTCCTTTTCGTTAAAAAAACTCCTCTTAACTAAAGTCAATAAAATTAGTATGATAGCATTATATTTATTATTTATCAGCTGCATTAGATCTCACTAAGATTCATCCTTAATTCTTATTTATGATTTTTAAAAATTGAATTTATAAGGTTTTTCCATTTTTTAGAAACATAAATGACTTTATATCTAGTTACATAAGGGCATGATATTCTTATGTTCAAAAGAAAAAAGTATGTATTTTGATAAATGACTAAACGAAGTGACTGATTTAGTTTATTTAGATGAGCAGTAATCTAGTATGTTAAGGTCTGAAATAGTCTGAGAACGTAAATTAGAAAAAAGGATTTTGGATGTCTTCTATTTCGCAAGTTACCTTCAACAAATATTAGTTTAATTAATTATTGATTGGTAATTTAGTTTATAAAATAATGAAATAGCGCATTACAATAGAAATCGAACGAGTATACATAATTTCTAACCATTTACTCATTAATTCTAATTCTTAATCCATTAGGATATAAAGAAAAATGAATTACGCATTTCATTCATTTTAACAAGTAAATGAAACAAGTGAAATTAATTTTTAAAAAAAATTAAGTTTTAGATGGTGAGAGGGAGAGAGAGAGAGAGAGTGGGAGGAAGGAAAAGAGAAGGAGAGGGAGAGGGTAGCATATATATCATAAAATAAAAAAACTACTTAAGAATTTTAATGATAATTTTCATTTTTTGGGTGATAAAACTATATTTATAATATTATAGAAACGTTATATGTCCTATTATTATACGGTGGTGAAAAATTTTATTAATTCAATACCGTATAACGCGCTTTATTCCACACAAAAATTTGGGATATAGACCACAGAACACGGATATAAGCACCGAAAAAATAGAATGTAAAGAAATCAACAACATACAAGCAGCAAATTGCTTTTAAATATCCACAGAACATGGACACATTCAATGAGAATTCTCTCGATTATTGAATATCTTCGAATCGAATGGCTATGCGTTTCACATTCGGAACTGCCGTGATAGGGCATCGAATATTCCAAAAAACAAACGCTGCATCTCTAGATCATAGAGAGATATTGAAAAACAGAAATATTCAGATGTCTTCATTGTTGTCGCCAAATACAATGTCAAGTCGCCAATAATTGTCAAGACAGGAAGTCATTGATTCGATACTTCCATACAGCCTTCTTTAGAGTTTTCTACAAGACAATGATTCTTGATACTGACTAGCTATGCAATGAAGCGATATTACAAATTTATAACAAATGTTTCTTTTTTCCAATAGAATTAATTGACTTACAAGTATTTTCATATGACATATATGCTGCTCCATTTCCACTTCTGCATCCTTTGCACATCTGGATGTGCTTGACATCATTGGTACAGGGTAGGGGGGAAAGGGATATAACACCTCTGCCAAGTTCAATTATTAGGTGGATAGGGAATTAATTTTAATGTATTAATTCTGAGCTTTATTTGCACCTATTTAATTTTTGTTAATTAAAAATTTCCTTTTAAGAAATTCATGTTACAAGATGCTTTAGAAGAACTGAATCATTTATCGAAATAAATATGTAAATTAATCGCAAGTATTTTATGTGTTTTTTTGTACACTTTCACGTAGTGTCCCAACCCTATAAAAATTGAATGCGTGACTTAGATTATTTTTTTCAGTTAGAATTGTTAGAACTGAAGAAATTTTTTTTTGTCTTATTGAGCCTTTTCAGCTTGGAATTGCTATACTGACAATGGTAATTCTACTGTTTTATTTATAAAACAGACAACAAACAATTTAAGAGAATATAAATTTCTAAGCATATAATTCTATCAAGAAGATATGTAACCAGCTTTTCATAATTATTTTAACTAGTTAATTTCAATCATTTTTAACCATTTGATATTTAATCCAGTTATTTTAACGGTTATTTAAATATTTTCGTGAGGATTCTGCATATAATTTTAAAGCTCCTATTACTTGTTAAGAATTTTTCAGTTACTTTTAATTATTAACATGTTAATTAGGAAAAAGAATATTTTTGAATATAACCTGGGAGTTTAGAAAGAGAAAAAGTGTCTTTGAATGATTAAGATATTGTATTAAGAAATATTTCTTAATTTCTTTTATTCAGTAGTTTGCCTTTTCGATCTTACATTGCTGGAAGTTATTTCTATTTCGACATATCTATCACTATCTCTATTATTATTAATACTTATAAAGGTAATAAAAATAAATGCATACTTATCTATTTTACAGGCCAAAGCGTTTAGGCAAAGAACCGTTTGATCATATAATATAATATACTTAGAAAGGAGGTAATAAGAAATTAAAAGTTAATTTTGAAAAATTAAATATAATTTTAACGAAAGAACAGCAAATGTTACTTCATTTTTTGATGTTTGATGTTTCTTCATCTTTATTCCCTGGAAATATTACAATGAAAATAATTTCTTATATTACTTTAAAATTAATAAATATCTTTTCACTGTGCTAGTTTTTGCCGTTTTTTTCTTTTTAATTAAAAAAAAAATACTTTAAAAGTATTTTATAGTGTTATCTTTCATAAATTCGTACTTTCAAATTTTACTCCATTCAGCTTGTGTGTGGACTAGTGAAATAGGATATTACGTTTAATAGGAAATACAAATCATATTTTGTATAGACTGGTCCTTTTTGTGCCTTAATTTTTTGTCAGTATTTTTCAATTCAGCTAACTTTCTGTTGAGTGTATCCACATAATAAGGCTAATCGCTCTTCATGTTTTTAATGTCGGATTCAAGAACTCAGGAAAAATAAAACAGTGATGTTACAGAAAAAACAAATTTATACAAAAAATTGAATCAATATGCAGAGGAATGTTAAGAAAGAAAAGTAATGATTGCTTTGAAACGTTATGTAGCGAAATAGCGAGAATGAACCCTTTTGAGCTGCTTTATAAATTAGCGGCAGATAAAATGAAAAACAAAACCATATTGCATGGTGTCAGAAATACAGAATGGAACAAAAACTAAAAATACAAAAGAAACTATTGAAATTATTGCCAGATGCCTTTTTAAAACGGAACATTTCCAAACAGAAAGTGAAAAACAGAAGAAAATGATGAAAAGCATTGAGGAATATAAAACAACAGAAAAAAATAAAATATTCACAATAAATGAGGTAAGAACAACGATTAATAAAATGGCTAAAAAGAAAACACCTGCTTAGACAACCTCCCAATGGAGATGCTTACTGAAATTAACACAAAGAATATATTTATTCTTCTAGAATTATACAACAAGTGCTTAGAATTAGGCGTGTTCTCTAATCAGTGGAAGGTAGCAAAACTGATTTTGATTCCTAAAACTAATTGAGACTTAGAGGAACCTATATCCTACAGACCAATTTGTTTGCTAACAATAGCAAATAAAATCTTGGATGAACTGATAACTCAAAGAGTACAGCATTTATTAACGACACAAAACAGACTGCATCTTGATCAACGTAGTTTTAGATATAACTACTCTTGTGAAACAGCCCACAATGCATTATGAAGTAAAATAAAAGGTGCGATGAATCAAAAAATAAAAAGAACATTTACATCTTTGGATGCAGCTAGAGCATTTCACTTAGTATGGAGGATAAGCATTTTATATGCCCTTATAAAAATGAATTGCCCTTTCAATCTTTTTCAAGTGATTAAAAATTACTTAAGTGAAAGAAATTTTTTTTCCTAAGATGGAGAGAATAGTTGGGAATTTATAATGGATAGAGGAGTGCCACAGAGGAGTTCCTGAAGCGGGTAGTTATTTTAGTACTTAGTTATGTATTCTCCATTTAACATCAATCTTCCAGAGAACTTTATGCAGGCTTGTGCAGATGATGTGTTACTAATAATCTCGGGAAAAACAAAAGATGAACTGTAAACTAAAAGTGAACAAATAATTCATAGGTTAATAAAAGGGGGCAAAATACACAAACTTGAGTTTAGTGAAAGGAAAACAATTCAAATGCCTTTTCCATTTGGATAACGGATAAAATTAACTGACCCACCTAATATAAAAATGGACAATAACAATATAAATGTGTCTAATCAAATAAAATACTTCGGACTTGCATGAGACAGTAAATTAACATTTACGTCGTAATTTAGACAGTCCAAGAAAAATGTTGATGCATTAACATATAAACTAGTGATAATTGTGGATAAATTTTATAGAAAGAGAAAATTCCATTTAAGAAGAATCTGCTCTGGGGCCATTGAGCCATTTGTTCTTTTTGGGCATGGAGCATGGCTGAATAGGTTAACTGTAAAGAAAATCAGGGCAACATTAAATTCAATCCAACGGAGCCCTCTGATCATTATGTCTGGGGCATATAGAACCATTTCTATGGAAGCCCTTGAAGTCATAAAGGGAATTTTGCCAATGAATCTCAGAGCAACGGAAATATTCACTAAATTTCAAATAAGAACTTCTAGTAATAAAGTTAAAAAGGAACAAATGCTCCAATAATAAAGATTATTAGATGCATTTCGACAAGTTTGAACAACACCCTGCCGAATGGTTTATTCATTGTTTTCAAATTAAGATTCCAAAAATGGATGGAATAGAAATGTTTATAGATGATGGTTCAAAAGATGGAAATAAAGTAGGTAAAGTAAGGGTTGCAGTAATAGTATGCTACTATGAGAAAGAGATAGATAAAAGTCTTCTGAGATTATCGAACCATACAACAAGTTTTCAGACAAAAATGCAAGTTTTAAAAAGGACCACTGAATGTTGTGAAAGGGTGGAAGACAGATAGAAGTGCTCAGTTTTTTTCTATTCTCTGTCAGTTTCACAAGCCATACAGTCCTCTCACAATTGTTATAAGGAAATAGGGAGGATAAAAGAAAAGGTAAAAAATGTTAAAATTAACTAGTCGATAGAATTGTATTGGATTAAGGCCCATATTGGGATATATGGGAATGAAAAGGCGGATCAGTAAGCGAAGTTGGCTACACAGAAAGACAATGTTGATATTATTGTCCCCAAATCAAGTGGTGTCTTAAAGAGGGAATTGAGAGAAGAAATAAAATTACAATGGTTTCACAGATGGTATATGCCCCAAAAAGGAAAAGTAACTTTCGACTTTATTCCTCATCCGGAAATAAAAATAAGAAGATACCATCAACTTATATTCCAAATAATATTAGGACATGGGAGATTTCCTGCATATTTCCAAAGATTTGGAAGAACGTAGGAAAATAAATGCATTTGTGTTGAAATTGGTGCGGTTTACCACTGTTTAATGTAATGTATAGAGGTCTCAGAGTTGAGGAAAAACCTGAATATTTTAAATACTCATTTAAGTACAGTTCTTATGGTACAAGGTAATCTCAAAACCCTGAAGAATATGATGTTAAAGATTGATAGTTTCATTCTAACTGTTTGAGAGAGTGCAGATGGGGAGAAAGACAGTTATTTACTATCCCGAAAGGAATAATAGTTTGACTGAAATACCTACAAGAAAGAAATACCTACAAGAAGAAGAAGCCAATAACATGAATCGCATAAGACAAAGCTTATGATTAGATGTTAAATAAAGCAGACACTTAACATTTTACTACAATTTTAATGCTTGATTCCATTCTTTGAAGATTCAAGCTCTTAATCCTTTTAGTACAAGTTTTTTCTTTTCCAAGATTAAGATAATTTAAGACTCTAACGGGTCAAATAAAATATAAACAGTTATATTCTGCTAACATAAAAACAAAATTTAAGTATAGATGCAATTTTTGAGGTGAATCATATGTTTCCCAATGTTTTTTTTAAATGGAGCACATTAAGGTATCTAATAAGGTAAGTTATCCGTTAAGGTTGAGGTGACTATAATACAGTGAAAATTTGGGACTTAAGTTTTTATTGTATTTTAAAACAATTTTATTGTAAGAAATTTTTTACTAATTACATATCCAATATTATTCATGGCATTTTTATGCACTTTGCATTGAAAAGTTTTTACAAGGTGCAACTTTACTCATGGTGCATGCAGTTTTAGTTCGGGTTTCTTTATTACTTCTTTATTAATAGCATGTAGTTAAATATTACGCTATCATTTTAATATAATTACAGGAACATTCATATGTTATTGGGGTAGGAATTCAATAAATTCTCTCTTTAGTTAGTTCTTTGGATGATTTAAAAATATTAACCGAACATACATGTACCTGTGGGGCCCAAAGGATTAAGGGGTAGCGTAGGTGTAAGTCAGTTATAAAATGCTATTTAAATTTGCATAAAAATGTTTTTGAAATAGCATAAAATTAATGTCAAATTATGCATAAAAATTAATTAAATCAATTTACAAATATTTCGAATTGACCTCATTGGACGCAGAAATCGGTGTTTAATACAAAAAATATTAATTAAGTGTTAATTAAAAAGTTCTCAGTTCCCGAAAACATATTTCTAAAGCTTCAATTTTTAAGCATAATTTCATTGAAACGCAATTTTTACGCATAATTTCATATAAAACGTAAATTTTAGTCATGACTTTATATAAAACACGATATTCTACACTAATTCTCAGAATAAGCAAAAATTTTAGCCATAGAAAAAATAAATCCCCTGACGAGTGTGAAATATAATAAAAGACACATCGAGAAACAGCGCGAACTGATGAAAGGAATTGAACAGAAATGGCCGAAAGATGTTTCTTTAAAATAGAACAAAGAACCTTTTCGCAGCCGGGGAGAATAATGATTGTTAATAGCAACCAAAAATGTGCCTTTTTGACCCCATACCCATTAACTATACTTAAAAGAGTTTAAATGCTTAGTGAATGTGTTATTATTTAAAAGGAAAGAAAACATTCAGTTATTTAGAAAAGAAATTAATGAGGTTATTTTATTCCCTTGGTTCTTTACTTTTTCATTATATTCCACGTGAAAGAGCAAACTTCAAAAACACGTCCCACTCACACAGACAACCATTTTTCATACTTACAGAGAATGATTCTACTTTTTCTTCTTTAAGCAGACGACTACCCCCCCCACCCCTGCCTACTCATATTATTGAGGAAGAAAAGAGACCGTAGAAGAAAATAATAATGCCTTGCTTACTCACTTATTTTGTTTGGGGGAAGGGGAAACGGAGGTTTGATAAGAAAGGTTCGTCCAGCAAGATGAAGAAATTTTTTCTAAAAACCCAATTTGGTACATCATTATATGTTTGACGGATGAATAATATATATAAAACATTAAATGCTGTACTTTTTGGTTTAAGGGAAGTCCTTTTTATGTTCTCAGAAAGGCATTAGGCGCAATTATATTTTCTGAATAAAATAAATCTTGGTCTGAATTGTATTCAAAGAATGTTGTGGGAAAAAGGCAAGAAAAGATGAAAGAGAATCTCATTTGAAATGTAAAGGTATGGTTTGATTTGTAATTGCATTCGACTTAAATGCGATTAGTTTAATTCTTAAGTTTGTAAACATTAATCGCATTCTATTTTTCTCAAATAAGCATTATAAAAACCTTGTAACATCTTGTGATAGCATATCAGAATGCCTTTAAATTCCTATTTGTATTTATTTATGGATATATCTGTACCTACATTGAATGCCAAATTTTTTTAATCGGAAATCCTTTTAAATTCATTATTAAGGAGAATCACGTACACATACTTGTTTTCCCAAATAGGGCATGGTGCCGAGTGACGACATTACTGCCTTTGAAAGAATTATCTATATCACGTGACTGTGCCAATTAAAAATGGGCAATAAATGTTTGTTCTGAGTGATGGAAGGCTGTTATTACGCTGTTAAATACAGAGAACTTTTTTTACTCTTAAATGCTAATAATTTATTTGTTGTTGTTTTTTAATTGAATAGCAATATGTGCGAGAGTATCAATTTTTTTAATTTCTAATTTTTGTAAAATTTTTTTTAGCTTTTTATTGAAGAAAGTCATTTGTTCTTAATTCTTTTTGTGGATTTAGTTTTGAAATACGGAAATTACCATTGAAAAGAAGGTTGAGTTATGTTTTTCCTCTGCACTGAGCAAAAATTTCTCAAATGGCTTCAGGTGTTTCAAAACATCTACTAAGTTAAAAAGAAAAATGGTATCTTACTTTTATCCATATGATATTTTATTCGTATGAATTGTAACTTTAAAGAAAAGTAGATAATAATCACTCAACAAATGTTTTAAAAAATCAAAATATGTTGGGTGGGCATAAAATAACCTTCCCTGTTTGGAGGCATCTCCAGCTAAAATGAATGAACGAAATGAAACCATATTTCATATCCTGACTGTGGAAAACATAGGAAAATGAATACTTCAAAAAAGTTACAGATATGAAAAATATTATCTCTGTTGGAATAAAATGATGAATGAATTACTGAAATTCATTGAGAATAATCTTTCATTCATCAATATTAATGTCCCTTCGATCTAGTGAAATTTTTTCAATATTCTGTGTACAGCCTATTGCTTATGATATATGACATTTTTCACTGCTGTGTATTAATTTTCGGTTTTGTTATTCGTAACAGCCTTCTTACTTCCTGTGGCCAGATATTCATGTTTGCTTATCAGCAGCCACTACATTACACTGTCTAGAGGAGAACAGTTACCAGTAAAACATGCTGCGGTAAGGTAGGTCCCACATTAAGAACACATCAACAGTTAATTACGGACAGCAGTCAGGAACGTATCAATAGCCGAGAAATAACTGCTAACTGGCTCTTGATCTTCTCTTTTTTACAAGAAATGCATGACTCTATTGTCACGCACTCGTTAGGAATTTTATATAACCCATTTCGATATGCAAATTCTTTCATTCGTAAGCGACAACAACACCAATATTTCTTATATCGTCAACCTTTCTGTAATTTTTTTGTGTGCTTGGAATTCGCCTGCTTATGCCTTCCATAATCTGTATATGAAATGTGGTCCCTTTCGTTCATTCATTTCAGCTGCAGAAGCAGCCAAACAGGGAAAGTTAAATTGTGGAAACCTGCTGTATCTTCTAAAGCATTAAATTATATTTTGGCTCAAAAGCATTTTGTAAATGCGTTTTATTTCTATATGTATTATAAAATTTTAATAGAAACATGATAATTAGTTAATCCCCCAAAATACTTTTTTAATATTTTCAAGATATTCCTTAATTTTCTACTTTGTTTAAAAACTCCATACTTCAAAATCATTTGAAAACAATGCCTAAGAGACCTTCCCTCTTCCCCTTTAGCTCTTGTGATTATTACAAATAATTGCAATTTGTCAAACACCACAAATAGTTAATTGTACAGCATTTGACATATCAGCCGGAATCTTTTAAGTTTATGATATTTTGTGGCCATATACATTCATCATATAGAACTATTTGAAATTAGTTATGCTAAAAGTCCCGTTTTAAAGAAACACTGTGGTTATTTGGAGATAAACCTCGTAATTTTGACCCACGGTCAAATAAAAAAAATGCCCCATGAGCTGGCCCCAGCCTTTCCAAACTTCCTCACAACACCAGCAGAATGAAGCTTAAAACTGTGCCCCAGACCCGCTGTAAGATGGGTCTTCGGTGGAATTGAGTCACGAACGTGAAATCCTCCATTCCAAAAAGGAGTGCATACAAGAGACCATCGCGGCAAAGAACTATTGGAGAGCATGTGCAGATAATCCACATAGATATATTAACACATTTGATTACTCAAATGTACTGATATTTTTTTTTATTATATCAATACATTTGATTGATCAAAGTGGCGTATTATGTTTTAAAGCAATGATGATCTTATATTTAATATTCAAAATTTATTCATTCCTCTCACAACTGTTCTTTTTATGTGTAGTTCAATCCTACTTTTTTTTTTCTTTTTCACAGATTAAAATTACATATTACTGTGATAAATATATGTCTGGAAAGCCTTATGTAAAATGAACCTATAATAGATATTTTAAATTTTTATCAATCACTTTTACAATTTTATAAATATTTGGCAAAAATCATTTTATCGTCTGAAAGTGAATTTGTTTTACGAACTTTAAATTTGAAGGTTTTTCAAAATAGTGAATGTATCTGAGCAAAATATATTCACTAAAATTTGAAAAAAAATTATCGGGACAAATACATTTGAAAGGTTGCGAAAAATTGAATTTTTATAGATAATAAATGTGTGAATAAAACAAAATATTCAAAGAAGGTAGAGAATTTTGCCTTGGATGGATTATGTGGTAGAAGACAATCCATTTCGTCTTATCATCCATATGTCTTTCAGATAAAAAAAATGGCACTTGTTGATCATTATTTAAACATTAGAAGCCTTATTGGGAAAACCCCTAAATGAGGAGACAATAAAAAAATGTGGATAAATAATTCATAGACACTGCAAAATTATAATCCATCTTTTCGCAGTGACAAAATAAATAAATATAAAAACCATTAAATATGTCCAAACAAGATTTATATTTAACATGTGATTTTTTCCACCTTTGAAATAATTTAATTGTGGAGAGCATTAATTGAATTAAAAAAAATATATATAAGACTTTGAAGGGATTTTGGCCACTGCGACCTGACGACAATTTCTTGGCTTCAGAGCTGCAAAACTTCAGGTTCCAAACCCGATTCCACCGAAGGATGTCATGTAAGCGGACCCCCTAATGCCACTAAATCCGTGGGAATCAAACGTCCTCCGATTTGATTTGAAAATACGATAGCATGCGTGCATCAGCCGAAAAATATTATTCTGACGATAATATAATAAATTTTTAAAAAAGTATTAAATTTTGTTTTTATCTCTCCATTATGTGTATGTTTTGATCCTGATAGTGATAAGGCTTTTCAATTCTATTGATGCTATTTCCTCTCGATTTCATAATAAGAGCTTGTTATGATAGTTAATTCCTTCTAGATATTTCTTTCAACAATATATGTAATTTATCTTGTTGTTGCCTAATTTCCAAGGAGATGGAAATGCACACACAACAATGCACATTATAATTAGAGATATGAATGAAAGTTCTATAATAAACGAGACCTGGAATTTTAATTATCTGTTGTTATTTTAGATGCATATTGTAATAGTTAGTTCTATCTAGATATTTCTATAGCAATATATGTAAGTTATTTAGCTTTTTCATACCAACCTGCCATGGAGATGGATCCTTACATTAGAATTACAAGTATATTTGTAATATCGATGATAAACGACACCTGAAATTTTAATTATCTCTCCTGATTTTATTTCACTCTCCTTCTGTTCTTCGTATTAACACATGTTTTATTTTTATGTATCGGATTAGATTATAAAAAATTATTTTATTACTAGAAAAAAGAACTAAATATCATCAGACAAAGTTAATACAATTTTCTATTGAATTAATGAAATAAGTTTGATACCGTTAGTTTCATCTTATGAATATAAAATAATTACTGTTAAAAATGAAATGATGTGACGTGGATAATGTTGGATAGTTTTTGTTGAAAATGGAATAAAACTGATTAATTATCAAATAGTTTTATGAATTTTTGACATTTTCCCACTGTAATCATAATATTTATCGGAAGTTTAAGGGAGGAAATATTATTATAAGTATGTAATTTTGATTCACAGCATGGTTAGTTTAATCACTGGAAAAACTATTTAAAGATAAATTCTGTCGGATGCTGATCGGGTGCCGAGTCAGTGATTTCAGAGCTTAGCGACAAACTTGGAAACCGAAGTATGCCTAATTGTTTCAGAAAATTCTCTGCCAACTCCGTTAATTATAAATCCCCGACAGTATCAAGTCGTAGAGATAGTTGTCAGAAGAATATTAATCAATATAAAAGGCAACTGTAAATGGTTGGATCAGTCCGACGAAGAGCAAGCGCTGTGTGAAATTCAAGCATTGGGAAAATTGATCAGTGTGCTATTCCTGGTGTTTACTGTGAAAGCAGCATCAAATGTGGGGAAGAGCCAGTCATTTAATAGCGAGTCGGTAGTTGTATAAAGCAAAAGCATGGAGAGAGTGGTGGAATTGTAGACGTTTGGAGAGACCTAGAGTGAAGCAACGTAGATTCCCTCATTCTGCTTGGTTCTGTCTGGCCGATTTGCGTGCTATGGTTGTTATTACTATGAATTCAGAAATTGTGGTTGTCATTAATATCATGTTACAGCTCAATTCAACAATCGCTTGTAGGGCATCGCAATTTGTTGTAGTCTGTTGCTTTGTATTGCCTGTATTCGTTTCGGCTGTATATTTATCTTCCCTATATTAGTCTCTTCGTGCTTAATATACGTCATCGTTCATCATTAAAATATTGTTTATTTCATCGACCAACAAATCGAAAGAGAACTCCGGAATTTCGGTAATAATAGTGTGATTTTTAAACTTTATTAAATAAAATTTAATTTTGAAAAAAATATAATGAGGAGTTTTTTTAGTTCATTTAAAACAAATTAATAGTTAACAAAAACTTTACCTGCATCAGACTAAAATATTAGGTTGCAATTTTTATTTTTGTTTTTCTAATATTATTTCAAATCTGTTTTACAATAAACATAGTTTGTTAAATGCATTATGGAAAAAGCGATGACAATACTTTAAGCCATTTTGTATATCTTGCACTTGGTTTAAGAAATTTAAAAATGCTTTTTAAAACACGTATTAGAAATTTACAGCACTAATTTTTTCATCACAGACCTTTTATTGAATTAATTTTTTTGAATAATAGTTTCCAAAGTTTCCTAGAAAAATACTTGTTAAAAATTATCGCAGAGAAAAAAATTACAAAAACTTAATTTTAGTTTTAAAGGAAGTTTCGTAAGGAGCAAGTGATTGTTTGATCAAGTATGAGATCCCAGATAATAAGTTTTTATCCCTTATATTGTCTTTCAGGTTATTCCATAAGTACTTGAAAAGTAATCCTTGTTAAACAATATATTTCTCGACAAAAATTGAATTCTTAAAGCAGCTTTATTCCAAAAGGCTATTTTCAATCAGAAGTTTTTTTAAAATTTCTGTTTCTTGAATTTCCTTTAATTGGAAGTTCTAACTTCGGAGAAGCTAATTTCATTCGCTCTTTGCAATTCCTTAAGGCTTTTCAATAATTGGTCTTATCTGCCTTCTTTAAAAAATATTACATCCTCTCCCTTCTTGTTAAAGGGACAGAATCAGCTTAAACAAATTTGTATTCCCCGTTATGTTGCAAAATATGTGGATTTCGTTCCAAGTTTGTCACGCTCTATGCACTGCTTGTGCAAGAATTTTTTTTGTCTAGAGGTGATAATTCGACGAATTCATATAACCTCGAATGATAATTTAAAAAAATATGCAAAAATTGCTCGAATTTCCTAAGATTCTATCTCATAAGCGTGATTTCTAAAAAAAATTAATTATATTTGTCGAAGAATAAATGATTCGCTCTGGACTGATTCGGTTTCTTACTTATTACAGATTAAAATGACCCTCGGCAAATTTGTGAATCGAAAAATACTGATAATAATTCTATTCAAAAGTAAAATGGAAAAATATTTTGGTGGCTATTGGAATATTTTCTGTTTTATAATCAAATAGTTATTGGAAGAATGTAAACTCGAACAACGACAGGTGTTGTCAATAAAGCGTAGAAAGTCACGTGACTTAACGATGTTCTTAGGTTTCAATTGCCTCATTTAAATTCCATTAATATTTTTTTATCAGATTACAAAAGCTTTTTTGTTACCGTAGTTAACTTAAAAATAATAAGTAGCATTTTGAAGTACAGTATTACCAACAGAATTATCCATTTAAAAAAACGGAAAGCATTAAAAATGGAAATTTGTCTCTCCTTTTATTCTACAAAATATGTATTATAGCTAGCAGTAAGCATGATAAAAAAGATCAGAATCGAACAAACAAAAAGTGGTGTAAAGAATCTCATATTAAATATAGCAAAAAGAATAAAAAATAAATAATATATAATATCAATTATACCTTTTAATTTACTCTCCATCCCACCAACTGTCCAGAAAAAACACTCTTAGAATTCGTTTCTAACTTATTTCAACTAAGAGAAAGTAATGTTTTACACCCTTCCCAATTATACTATATCAATGCAAGAAAACAAAATCCCTCTTATGCCATAGCAAAAGTTGCAATTCAAAAAATAAAGAAAATTGACTAATTAGCATGACAAAGTACTATGAATAATATTGAGATTATTCATATTTCATACAAGGATGAAGGCACATGCAAATCGATGTAAAAGGTCTTCTTGGAATTTTTCTCCCAAACTCTCTAATAAGAAGTTGTGGACCTTCGGATGATGTCATAAACGCGACGAGTATTCAGATTTTTATCGCCAGGATCTCATTCATTATAGGTGTGTATTTCGGTGAATAGTAAAAAAAATTAGCATTGGTATATTAGTTGCATGGCCAAATCGAACAGAACTTTTGAAATACCGATTTCTGGCATTAAATTATATGCGCTGTTTCGAGATTTATCGCGGACATGCAATAATTAGAAAATGATATATACACTTTAGACACCTTTTTCTGATTGATTGAAATGAAACTGTAGTCACAGAATTACGCACTAAATTCGTTTATTTAAGTAATTGTAAATTTGAGTTATTTATTTTACATGCACCCTAAAATACAGACCGAATGAAGATATTCTCGGATTTGGGTGAAAATTAGATACAGTTATATGTCTCAGTTGACAAAATTTTGTATCAAATTTTAGTTTTCTAGCATGTTGTGTTTTAAATTTATTGTGTTTACGTATATTTCGTCCATACTTTGCTAGACAGCCTCAGTGGCCTGGTGGTAAAGGACTCGGGTCGGCACTTTGGAGTTTCAGGTTAGAAACCCGATTCCCTAAAGAAAAAAACTATCGTGTAAGCAAATCTGCTGCATATTAAATCAGCAGAGAACCAAACATCCACCCGCTGGTGTGGTGTGGAAATTTGGAGACACAGTGCAAGCTCAGGTGTCATTCTCATCATCTGACCAATGTTGAAAATAAAGAGTGCGTCCCAAAATAGACTAAGTATTGCTTTAAAACGAGATGTTAATATAACTAAGCTATCCATGTTTTGATAGAAATCGGCAGATTCGTTTCAATGATTACATAACAAATTTCATTTTCTATTTTCATGTTCTTTTGAGTTATCTTGCGTCCATAGAGTAGACATAATGCCAAAAATTTGTTTTTTGGATTTAAAGAGATTTAAAAAAGTATGATTAGTCAAGATCATGAATTCGAGTTTTTTAAGAATTAAAAAAAAATCTGTTTTCATATTTCGTTTACGAGAAAGGGGGGATATCGAAAAAGACTAAGATTATAGAAAAGTTATATAAGCAATTTGCCTGGCAGAAGAGAGAAAAAATACTTTTTATTTTTAAGCTTGGTTTTTATTCCATCCTGTGTATCATAATTTACTTTCCAGCAAGGGGCGAAGAAAAGTACTTCAACCTACATCACATCACAAGAGCGAAAAAAGAACGAAATATTTTTCTCGATGATTATATACTATAAGGTTCTAATAAAGATTTCTTTGCATGTGTCGGTTTAGGTAAGATTAAAAAATAGGTATATTAAAAAAAAATTCGATTTGATGGCAGTTTTATCCTTTGACTCGGAGTGTAGGAGCCGCCGATTTGCATTTTTACAGAACTTCTGTAACATTACTTAAACAAATAAAAAATAATTGGATCAGTAAAAGGGAGAAAATTTTATTATGAAGCTAATATGGGTTAATTTGTTAAAAATCAAGAAATCAATTTGGATTTAGAGATATCATTACATATTTAAAATACTTATGTAAGAGTTTTTTTATACGATTAATTTTACTCATTGTAGCACTAGCTTTCAAAAAATATAAATTGTTTCTTTTTTTCTGACTCGCTTTCTCAGAATTTTTAGTTACATCTCGATCTTTTAACATTGGAATTTAAAACGTAACTAAGTAAACATCTATGACATTAATAAAAATGACAACTATAAATTACCGAAAAATGTTTAAACCATTTAATCTAAATTTTTATTAAGGAAAAATAAAATTAATATAAAATTTACTTAAAATATATCTCTAAATATTTACGAAGTTATTACAATAGATAATCATAGCTAGTTATATGTGAAATTCAGACTGCAAAGGAAATAATATTTTTTATTAATTTTTTTTATTTAATTATTTTAATTTTATGATTAAAAATCATTGCTAAGCAAACAATTAATACAAGAAATGCTCAAAGGAAAAGACCACAGGAAATGACACGGTAGGTATAAATGAAGACTTTATTCAAAGTATGCACCATAGGCCTGAGCATAACGTTCCCTTTGATTAACGAGTCAAATTATTTTTGTTCCCAGAATTCCTTTGGCGGTGTTCACGGAGTCCTTGAGTTTGCAGGCAGAGTTGAAGCACTTCCCTTTCAGGTTTTTTTTTCAGGGCACCAAACACATGAAAACAGCTGTTTGACATACCCGGAAGTAGATTGGAGGAGCTTCCACTTGACCAGTCCCGCATGTGTGACCCTGGAGACATGTGTAAGAGTTTTATGGAACAGAATCACATCCTCCGTGACTAGTCCCGTCTATAGTTTTTGATGGACCTGCCTTGTCTTTAAAGAGTCTCACAATACACATCGTTTATAATTATTTTGCTGTTCTCGAGGAATTCATCAAGTAGCAGACCTTTGATGGCGATTTTATTAGAGTCCATTTTCTTCTGCTCATGCAGGCACCCACATATGATCCTATCTAATCCAGAGACTCCAATATAATTCATAGATGTCTCGCTTTCCTCTCCCATTATGATATAGGCTAGCATGTTAACGGTTACATTTTTAAAATGTTTCGCACCTTTTAATTTGGACACCTCTTGTGGCATTTCAACCACCACAATTAATACCAACATTTTCTGGGTAAATGCTCGGTTTCCGAAGGAATATCTTCTTTTAAAGGATATAAAATACATAAATGATCGATGAATTTTTTATGAATTAATTTTTTGAATGCTACGTTTGAATATAATAATGCTTACAGGAGATTTACTATTTTTAAAATTGTAGCATCCGAAAAATTACTAAGCATGTGACAAAAATCTGTCAATGTTGTGCAAATACCAAAACGTTAGACAAAAAATTACTAATTTTCACACCTAAATATTTTCAAGAGCCCATTAAAAAGATTTAATTTTTTTCAATTAGATTCTTAGTTTAAAAGTCACAGAAAATTTAAGTAAATTCTAAGCTCGTCTTTCAACAACTTCTAAGCAAAACTACCCAACAATCGCTTTAAAATTCCTTTTCAAGATACTGGTTATATCTCTGAGCAATATTTTTTCTGACTTTAATAAATGTTTCAAAATGTATAAAATAAGATAACTTTCCATGTCTGGAGTCATCTGCAGCTGCAAGTAATAGATGGAATGAAATAAAATTTCGTATGCAGACTGTAGAAGACATGGAAAGATAATTTCGACAAAAAAAATTTGCTGAACAATATTTTGAGGTGTGGCACCTTAAAAAATACATCTAGTGTTTATATATATATATATAATATAATCTGCAATTTTATACTGTATGTCATTCATTTTTTTCTTCAATTTTTATCATTTGAAATTTTGCATAAAATTTCCCCTCGTTCGTTTCTATTATTGATCTGGTTTCGATTTCAGGAGGGTCAAAGCCTTTCAAATCGCTGATTTACTATCGCATTTTTTATCTAGAGTTCATATCATTATGATTTTTTCTAGAGGATAGATATGAGTTTTGGCATAATTAATTTTTTAGTTTTAACTGCAAGATGCCACAAAAATAAAAAAGGAAGAGTAACTTATTACTTTATTCCTAATCAAGAAATAAATATAAGAAACTACCATCCACTGATAAGCTAAATAATATCAGGACATGATATATTTCTAGCATATTTTCAAAGATTTGGAATAATGGAGGAAAATAAATGCATTTGTGGAGGTATCGAAACTATTTACCATTATTTAAAAGATTGTATATAAGTCTAGGAACTAAAAAAGGTTCTAAAAATTTAAAATAATGACTTAACCCTTAACTGGGGGCATGCGATCTGTGAGCCCACTAGCGATGGACTTTATTCACTCCTTATTCTATTTTTAGCTAAGTTGAATGGATTGACCCTGTAATTTCCTGTCTCATGACCTTCAACACACGTGCACTTTTTCAACCGGGTTCAGTGGATCTTTTTAAAATAGATCAGTTATTTCTTTGAGCGTGGTCTCTATGACTGCACTCCCTCTTAGTGCCCCAGTGATAAACATGGCTTAGCAGATGACGCTAAAACTTGGGCCTCGAAATATGATCCAATTTATTGACCCTATTATGAAGTAGTGCTGCAGACACTTTTATATGAAGCAAAAGGGATTTTAGTGATAATTGTATAGAAGAGTTTTAGATGAAAGTTCACATTCAACTAATTCTGATATTTATGTTCAAATGTAAGTAGTTTTTCTAGTGCTCATGCATTCTGAAAAATTAGTAAAATATATTAATATACCAAAAAATAAAAAGGTTGATTTTTGTACTAATTCTTAACCATTCAAACCTGTATTTCTTAACCTTAAAATGTCATAGAAAACCACGCTATAAAAGTCACGTAAACAGATAAAAAATGCCAATTTATCCCATTGTCAGATTTTATATATTTTTTATATAATTACCGAATTTTCCATTATATTGTTTTCTACATATCTGTGCACGCTGAAAAAGTAAATAGGATTTAAAAGAAAAAAGTACTACATTTTTTCAAGAATGCTGTTTGTTGTAACATGTAATTTGAGTAGAAAATATATGTTCCAAGCATTATTTTTTTAACAATAACATATTTTGAAATTATTGAAACATATATATATATCAAGAAAAATATTTGTAGAATATATTGACCTATTTTCATACTGATTTATTCTTTAGAAAATTTAATTTGAGTGTAAAGAAAATGTGATCACGTAGATTGCACCTCCCCAGTTAAAGGTTAAACATAATTGTAATGATGACAGAAAATCTTAAAATAACTTAGACTTATCGAAAATTGAGTTTTTTTGCAAATATTGTAAAAGTGTTTCCTTTCTTCCGTTGTGGGACGCACATGTGGAAGAATACAAAGATTGTATGAGAACGTTTTTTTTCTCAAAGCGTTGATCTGCTACTCGTAAAAGTATGAGAAATGCAAGGTCAGCTGATGAGGAAAATCAGAGATTGATAATATGTGGCTTAGGGACAAATACTTCGAAGATGATGCCAATTCAGAGAATTTTATTAATGTGGATGGATTACGTTAAAAACAGAAGTCGATCATAGCAGATGTTATTAATACTGAATAGCTCAGTGATAGTTGGATGGTCGGATCTAGATAAGCAAAAGAAGAAGATACAAACACAACGTTATTTTATTGACGTTTTTACATTTTACAACAATATATATCAACTATTTAATTATTGAACTTGTGATAAGAGAGATTGAATTGGAATAGAACTTGAAATCTTTTGGATTGTAGCCGCGTAACATAACCATTGTACAAAAGTGACCACTGGTCATTAATGGCTGTTTCTGGCTTATTAAGATAATACCACAAATCTCCTCCACCAGTGAGTCTAAAGTGGGATGGACGATATGTGTTGTTGAGTGGAGATGTATGTGGTTGTTGTGTCTATAGCGACTTACCCATTTTGTTTGGAGAGAGATAAACGTGTTTTTTGTAGCGCCATCTCTCCGCAACTAGGCAATAGACACGAGTGATCACTTTTGTCTAATGACTGTTACTGGCATATTAAGACACCACCACAAAATTATACACACTTTTTGGCGATATAAAATCATTTTTACTGTACTTATAATCAGTGCTATTGAATCTATCTATATTTTATACAGACAGATTAATATATAGTGCAGGATTAAGATTCTACAATGTTTGGAATATTGATTCGAATCCACTTTAACTCTACTTTATCAGTTTGTATTTTTCTTGGCAAATTCTATGTTCTGCTTCAGTTTTATGCAAAAGATTACAGACTTCTGTGGTAAAATATCGGTTGAAAAGATACAGGTTTGAAAACAGGATTACAGTAAAAATATTATGTATCGCTACATCCTCCGTTTTAGGCTAAATGTATTGCCTTTGGTGAGGTGCTGAAGTTTGGTGCAAGGTGCCATCTCTGGTGTCTTCCCATTATCTGATAGTAATAAAAATACGTTCTTTCCAAAATAGTTCATATGTCTTCCAAATAGAACATTAACATAATTGAATTGAACACATATGTGCAAATCATTCAGGAAGACTTTCAATTATTTCCTTAATGTCCACAGAAAATTTTTATTACCCAACAGAACACTTCTTCAGTAGAAATCTAGAATTAAAAAGGAGCCATAATTTAAACTCAAAAAGCTATGCTTAGGTGCAACATAATCTAAGCTTCTCATGAAGTTATTAATTTTTACAGCTTAATGTTATGTTAAAAAATCCTAATTGCTTCAACACGGACTACGGAGAGTATTATCTCTATGTATCGTGCTTTGTGCTCAGATGCGAATTTAATTAAGAGAATGGAATTGGTATTTTTAAACAATATAGCTAGCCCATGATGGATTTAATTTAAAACATATCTGCGATTTTTTATTAAAGACAATTTATCGAATTTATATGCTTAATATTTAATATTTAAATATTAATATTTATCGAATTTATATATTATATATTTAATATTTAAATATTAATATTTATCGAATTTATATATTATATATTTAATATTTAAATATATAATTTTTATATATTTAAATGATTACTGATTTTGAGAAATCATCTTGACCAATGCATCTTAATATAGACAATCGATCTTTTGATGGATTTGGACCAACATTTTGATCGATCTTAAATTTTTAATATAAAATAATATATCAAATTAAAAGTTATAATGAATAAAAGAAGGCAATATAAGAGATTTTTCATTCATGGACCTTTTGTGTTTTTCAATCATCATCTTTGCATTCACACAAGTGAATAAGTTTATTTCCTGATTTGTGTATGATCTAAAATTTTGCAGAAATGTGTCTGTATGTTTTCTGTAAGATATGACGAATTTCATCTTAACTCACTAAACTTTTGAAACTTTCAATAATTTTTGTGATATTCTAAGAAAAAAAGGAATTTATTGTCTTCAGATTCGGAAAAATATCTTTTTTTTGTAAGAAAGAAATACTAAAAGATAACTAGCTTTGAGTTCTTTTGCTAGAGAAATATCTCCTTAAATTTGATCGATTAGAAAAATATTTTTGTTCTATAAATCATAAACGAGTCTTTGTGCAAAAAAAAATCCTCATAAGAAAACATGCATTGATTCAAACTATCAATTCAGAATAATGTATTTGATGCAGTTTTGTCAGAAATTCCGATTTTGCATCCCCTAAATATATTGGATTCTTAATTCTCAATGCTTTGTGGGAAAGCAACATCTATATTTTGCCAAAGTCTTTTATATAAGCCACAGAAGAAAAAGCATATTACTTTGCAAAAGCATTAGATAATTAGAGAAATCAAATGTGAAAAGACACCTTTGTTTAAGCGACTTAAATTCCTCATTCAAAATTCAGTTTAAAAAGAATGCATTATAAAGATCCCAACTATTTAAACTCTACCTGAATAGCATTTGCAAGCTAGTGAAATTTTTAAAACGAATAGTAGAAAGAATATGATGATAATTACAATGGTTTTAGATATCAAAAAAGCAGATTAGAAACTGTCAGTAAAGATAAGTTAATTTTAACTGATCCAACTATTTGGAGACAGTACAAGCCAATTAAAACTATTTAAGAAAGAAATTAAGAAAAAATAATTAAAGTTTCTTGGATATTTAGTCGTTGATGAAGTATTCTGTCTAAAACTCTGCAAAGTATTGAAATTTTCCAAATCTTTTAGTTTTTGAGAAATATATGGCATTATTAATTCGTTAAAAATTAAACTTTCTTTTTCATACTAGAAAACGAAAGAATCAGCACATTTTCTTTTTTACATTTGTAAAGTTCTTTTTATGTGAAATTCTTGATCGAGATTTCTAGTTTCTAAATTAACTCTGCCATTCAACCACACGGCACATGGTTTTTTATCTATCACCACTAAAACATAGATTTCAGGCTGTTCAACATAGGTCTCAGTACATTTGATTTCATACACTCGTTTCAATAGCCTGTTCTTAGTTTGAATTTCAATCAATATGAATGAAATTATTTAATTACAGATGCTAACAGGAAATTGTTATTAAAATTAAAAGGAACTTATGAGAAATTCTATATACAGGACATTTTTAAGCTTAGTCTTTACCCTGCTTAAAACCAAATGTGATTGTACTTGTTTTCTTGTTTGTTTTGTTTCTTATTGCTCATTTTATTTTAGATAGAATTTCCATTTTTGTGAAGACATATCGATGCGTTTAAATAATATATAAACCGTTCTCATAGTTTCTGTTTTTTGTTCCAAAATTTTCGATGCCAAATATCTCGGATTATTATTTTTACACAAAGCAAACCTCACACGTTCGAATGCTTTAATTAGGAAACTTTTGGTAGAAAATTGCTGTGTGTTTTACAAGAACTCTCAAAGGACAAATGATAAATCAAATTTTCACAAGTAATTCACATTCCTCGCTCTTGGTTTCTTTCTGCCTGACTAATCGGATGAAATGTGACCACCACAGTGATACATTCCTCCACCATACGGTACATTTTTCTGACTAAGAAACATTTTTCACCCCGTAGGCGTTGCCGTGCCGAGAATAGCGTATTTTTTTTCTATGTCACATGCCAAAACCATTTATTAGGTTACTTTTTTATCGGCGAATTTTCCATCGACTCTTGATGTAAGTGTTCTAATTTTAGACATTCCCATCGGAAAGGGCAAATAAATACTCCTCCTCAAACAATATTGTTCTACATTCCATCAAATGTTTCATTAGAAAAAGAATTTGAAAGGTTTTCGCTACTTGCCTAAAATAATACTTTCCATGCTGTAACCGAAATAAGTCGAGTAAAAGAAAAAAAAATGATAAGTAAGTACGAGCCAAATTCTGTCATACAAAATATGCTATCAATTTTAACTCCTTAAAAATTATTCGATACTTTAATGCAAGAAATAAAAACATAAAGTATCATTTTTTTCATCGTATAATGAATACTCCCTTTAAAAGAAAACAAAAGGAAAATACATAACATTTAAAATATATACAAAGTTTATTATTAACTATCCATATGAAAAATTCACAAATATCAATATGTAAATTACATTCCATTAATCTAATAAGTAGTAAGGAATTTTTGTTCGTATTTTATGCACTACTGTACCATTCTTCCTTTGTCATGTTATTACTTGAACTTGCTTGAAGGTTACAAGTATAGATGAATATACCTGTGACACTCACGCAAAAATATGAATTTGAAATATTTATAAAGATGAGTTTTTGTTTGTTCGTATTTTATACTCGGCAATGTTCATCCGATAACTATAACACTTTGCCCATTAATTTCCTTGAATCTAGAAAATCGAGGTTTTTCACATGGCCAGTTGGATGTTCACAAATCGGACAGCCGAGAAATTTATTTATTTTTACTGAAGGCAAAAAAAAAATGTTTACCGTAAAATGTATTTGAATAATAAAGAAAATAGAAAATAGAATAAATATTTTTTACAACTCTCCTTTATATATCATTCAATTTTAGTGAATGTCGGCAAGAAAATAAACATCATTCTTCCTATCAATCCTAATTAAGCATGATAATCATTTCAAATTTCAGACAATATTTCCAAAATTAGTTCATCTTAGGCAACAACTTGTCGGAACTTGTTAGTATCAAATAAAAGCCAAATGCTGAACTTTCTTTTAAAATTCTATCACATATTTAGTTAAAATATCAGTACTCAATGAACAGCATTCATTAAAAGTATATGATAAATTACTAAATAACATATATTTCAAATTTCTTTCTCGTAGAATAATTATAATAATTATTACATTTAAAAATCAATATTTAAAACCCTTTATTTATTTCAAATATGGAAAGTAAATTTCATTTCAATTTTTCTGATGTATATTTTTTACTATTAATTATATTATCCATTTACTATTATTACCTATTACAATTTTTTTCAAAATTTAAATATGTAATCGCAAAGTACGGAGGAAATTATGACGATTTTAAATAAAAGCTACATAAATAATCAAGAATATTATTGTGTCATGTCTCACATTAATCTGTGGAAATGTAGTTTCGTCAACCTTTTGACGGAAGAACGGTGGTGGACTGGTATTAAGGTCTACCTTGGAACCGGAGTATTCTAAGTTCGAGATCCGTATTCACCAAAGAACCATTAGTGTTAGCCGGCCTTAAGCGCATTTAACCCTTCAGAGTGAAATGTCTTCCCGCTGGTTGAGTGTAGAAGTTTAGTGGGGGGGGGGGGAGGGTGGCAGCTGAGATGTCATCTTCGTCAACTGACTGCGGTTTACAATTACGAAAGCCGTTTTAAAGTAGTGTAAATTTTTCTTTAAAACTAACCGAGCTGAAGCGTTACTTTAAAATTTACTGAGCTTAAGTGTTGCTCATTATAACTAAAAATAAATTGAAAGCTTATTTTTAGAGATGACTGAAATGTTGATTGCTATTGTTCTCATACTGTTGAAGGCTCCAACAGATGAAGGCGCAAACTTCGCCAATCTTGTATTTTGGTGAATTATTTTTGAATAAATGGTCTGGTCAATTCGTTGTAATTAATTCTGAGCTTTAAGCACTGTACTACAGATTTACACTTAAGAAACTCATCATCATCGTGGCATAACATAGGGCTGTTGCTTGGTACTAAATTTGCGTTTTATAGATATTTATAAAATAAGAATTCAGCCAAAATAGACCTTTAACTAATTAAAAATCCAATTAATGAATGCATTAACTTTGGTGCTTATAAAAATATGAATTAATTTGAATTATAAAAACTTAAAGTACTTTATTTGTAGTTTATACAGGTATCCGCTCTCATCACATTCCAATAAAAAAATCTAGACCATAAGAGATAAATAAACAATTCCCTTTAGGAAAAGATTACAGATGACGAAAGGAATTATATTATAAGTATAATGTAATAAATGCATTTATGAAAAAAGCTGTGAATCGTAGCTTTGTATATTGACCCTTAATTTCATTAATCATATTTACAAATAGCTGCTAATCGAACATATATAATAAAGGGATGACTATACGACAAAAACATACCTAGCTATAGCTATTTAATCTAAGTGGAATTGTTTATATTAATTTATTTTAATGAAAAACAGAAAAAAATGCATAATAAATGTAATTTCAGTTTCCGAACGTTTCCAGTAATTTCAGTTTCAGTTCCAGATCTCTTTCGAGACCCCGAATTTACATTCATGTCCAAAATTAAGGTCACAAAAATGTGCTTAAAAGTAATTCTAAATGGTTACTAGTAAAATTTAAACAAATTATACTTTAATATTGTGAAGGACCGGTTACATGGTATTAACCTTTGAAGAGAGAAAAATATTGTGTAGCATTAGGCTTTGAGGACCGTTAGAAATTAGATCATTTAGGATCTTGTATTTTTGCCAGCAATTTTGTAAATATTGCATTAAAACAAAAACATTTAATCTGTTTCTAATGAGAATGAGTTCTCATAAACATTAATATGAAGCATAGGTGGCTCGTTGGTTACAAATGGCACCGAAAATGGTATACAGGTTGTGGAATCAATTCAAAACAAGTGGTACAATAACCAGAATGGCCATCCAAGGCCGTCACAGTGTAACGACACTTTGCATAGGATCGCTATTTGGCATTAAGCGCAAGACGATGCAAGCTGACAACGGTTCCTCAACTTACTCGTGACCTTGCTGATGCGCACAAACAATATACAGACATCTAGCAGAGAGGGACCATTATGTCCGGCGACTAGTTGAGTGCGTCCCTTTGAATGCATCCAACAGAAACGACTGCTTTTTATGGTACCGAATACATCAGTCATGATCACAGCAATAATAGAGGTGTGTTCGTTTCAGTGATGAGTCGAGATTTACCACACAGAGTGATGGTTGGAGAGAGTTGGAGAGAGCGAAGAGCTCGCTATCATCACTCCCACGTAAAAGAAATCGACAGATTTGGTGGTAGAGAAAATTTGTATGTCATGGCATAATGTTGGGCAGTCGTAGACAACTGCACGTCTTCGATGCGAGTATTATCAATGCACATCGCTTTAGAGATGAAGTCCTTGAAGTCTATATGAAGTCGATTTGGAAATCCTTTTGGCCCAAATTTCATGTTTATGGACGATAACACGCATCTACACAGAGACCAGATCATTGACGATTTTCTTGAGGAAGAAGATATTTGACGTGTTGACTCGCCCTCTATATCTCCGGATACCAATCCTATTCAACATGTTTGGGATGGTCTCGGAAGAGACATTGCAGAATGTAACCCTCCTATTAATACTCTCCAAAAGTTAAAAGTCGCGCTTTTGAAAGAATGGATTTTGTTACTCCATCTGTTGACATCCTCATAAACAGTATGAAAGCTCATTATGAAGCCTGTATAGCAGGGTACGGTGGTTGCACTCCATATTAAACAGGCTTTACACGAGATAAATTTTTTAAATCTTTGATTCATAATGCACCACTTTTTGATATACCCTCTTTCTTAATTCTTAATTAAAATCTTTTTCAAATTGTTATGTGCATATGTGCATTCTCCATTGTAATGAACTTCTGTGCCAAATTTCGTAGCAACACAGTGAATAGTTTTTAATTTTTCGCATATTTTGTGTTTGTGACTTTAATTTTGGACATGAGTGTAGATGTTAAGCTCGTATTCAACCTGAGTTTATCAAGTTCGTAATTCTATCAGTTTTCAATGTATAGAATGATTTTTTGTTTAAAATGTTATAAATTCAAAAATATTTTACTAAATATGTTAAATAGGACTGAAAGATTGTGTAAAATGCTAAACTTCGAAAAGCTAGTGTGTGTTATTTCAAACAGTTGAATTCATCATTCTTCTTTTTATTTAAATAATTTTTCATGCTAGAACTATAAGTTTCACTCGGATGATTAAGAAATTAGTTATTCGGCTATGACATAACGGATATCTGAATTTTTTGAATTATCCAAATTTATTTATAATTTATTCTTTTTCATATATTCCGCTTATAAAAATAAAATACTTTATTCAATATCTTTGGAGAATTTCTAAAGGTATCCATTGAAATTAGCTTCAAATCTTTATCAATATATTCAGGATAACAAAGGAAAAAGAACCGAGTAATGAATTGTATGACAGGATAAAAGGGGGGCCGCGGAGGTCTGGAGTCTCGGCTTCGGAACCGGAGGGTTTCAGGTTCGAGACTCGATTCCACCGTAGAACCGTCATGTGAGGGGGTCTCTTGCACGTTAAATCTGTCAGGCCAAATGTCCTCCCGCTGGTGTGGTGTGGTGTGGAGAGGGGGGTGCCAGTTCAGGTGTCGTCCTCGTCATTTGACCGTGGTTCAAAATTATGAGGTTCGTCCCAAAATAGCCCTCGTGTTGCTTGTAACGGGACGTTAATATAATTAAACTAAACTAAAACTTATGAACTGCTAATCGGACAGAGAATGATACTATTATTTTCTCCACATTTAAATATTTTTCAGCTTATCACAATAGCTTTTTGAATTCATCAATAATTGCTTCTTCAAGTACGAACTAAGTACTCAAGTATAACTAAACTAAGCTAAACTAGACAGGACAAAAGGGATCTCTTTATTAACCCGTTTCAGACATTCACTACATACAATTAATTTCAGGATTCTCGAGTTCATGCATTAGGCTTTTCTCATACAACTATTTTACGGTTTAATTAGAATAGTCTGCTATTTCATTGCTTGAAAACGTATCTCATCATAACTAAAATAATTATAGTTACTTGCCTAAAAGTCATATTTTTCCAAGTAGAAATAAAAATATTCGTTAAAAATAATTTATAGGCCTTTAAATGTGCGGAATTTTCAACATTACTTTGGTGTGTACTTTTAGTAGAAAGCGTAATGAGGCACTTCAACCTGTTATGTGTTTCTGTAAAAAAACTGGAATTTAAACTAATTTATCATGATTTTCTTTTATTAAATCATTAGAAAATATTAAATAGAATTGAAGAATATAAAATAAAATTAATTACTGTATGTATCATTCTTTTATGAATCATAAAAATTTACATTGCATTTTAATAAACATTATCCAAAAGCGCTGCTTCTTTAGAATCACTCAAATACAGATGATCAATTCAGTCTTAATGACCAATCTTTTTGTTATTAGTAATTACTGTCGCTTTTCTTTGCATAGATAAGTACTTAATTCACAATAATTGATTTTATGCAAAAATTGTATTAAACACAAACAGAGAAACTAAACTGTTGATACCAGTTGAGAATAATAACTTAAATTTAAAACAATTCATTACAGATATCAACTTCTTCTTCAATTTTTCTTCTCGACTTACAAGATCAATTGCTTTTCATTATTTTTTAACTTGACTTATTTTTTTATGAAATATAATTAATAATGAAACCATTTAATTTTTAATTCACTTTTCTTATTTATTAAAAAATCGTTGGGTCTCGAATATTTTTTTCTGTGAAAAGTCTCTTCTAGAACAGTAGAAGTATACATTTTTTTTAAACACAAGCAAATTTGCAATCAAAGAAAAAATATATCGCATCAATATTTAAAAAAGAAAGAAAAACATTGATTTGAAAAGATGATTTATTTTAGGTATATGCCAATTTGTATGAGTTTGACAAAACAACATTAATTTTCTATATCCCCTTCAATAAATGTGAGGGGTGAAAATATAATACAAGAGATTTGGATTAATATAAATATTACTTGAAGAAATAAATAATAAAAACTATTTGTTAAATAAGCTTAAATGATTATTTTTAATCTTCATGATTTCATTAACTCCTATTTTTTGTTAAGTTAAACGGAAATCTATTTCTAAGCATTCGTCTTTATTGTCTTAAATAATTTTGATATTTACTTACTTCGCACTCTTTTCTATCAAATAGAGCTATATTTTATTATTTTCGATTTTGATGAGTAAAAATGAATTCCTTAAGTTTTTAAGGCTTCTACTTGTTTATTAGTTATGTATTGTGACTTTTATTATCAAACATGTTTCATTTAAAATTAAATATTTCATTTTGATCAATTTCTCAGTAATTTCATTTAAGAATAAAATTTTTATTCGTTTTATTCGCTGTTCAATTTAGATAAAAAGGAGTATTCCCAGAGACAATAGAATATTTTAAATTTTTAAATTCATGCTTTGTATCGTATGTTTGGCGCAGTATGGCCATAGGTGGCATTTGTACCATTAAACCTGAAATAAGAACATTGTGAAGCAGGAATCACTAATAAAATTTTATCTGATTTCCAATTTCCCAATTATTTTCTCAAGATTAAGACATGAAAATATCAAAGAACAAATATAAAGACAAATTTTTGTTTATAGATTAATAAATCATTTATTCAAATAGTAAAAACCGATATATTTCTATATGCAAGATTTGAAATCAGTGGTAGTGGTCTCCCAAATTAACAGAGTCCGAAACTCGAATTTTTAAACTAGATGTTATTTTTTCAACTGGCATAAACCACAATTTGCCACCAGTAGTCTGAAAATTCCATTACAAATTTAATTATTTAAGTCAATACGTTTTTGAGCAATAAGGTCAACAAGTTTCTGAAACTATGCTGCTACAGATGGCCATTACCTTATTAGATTTAGCTCAAAATTCGATAGGTGTCAATATTATAGTTGTTAAATCCATAGACTGAATTTTATTCCTCAAAGTATCTATTTTTTGTAGTTATTGTGTTAGACAAAAGTAACTATGTCGCAATTTGATTGATATTTTTTAAGACATATTTTGAAGAATAAAGTGGAAATATATTCATTTTCCATTTTCTAGTTTCTGAAGGATATAATTTGTTATCCAATTTCACTCTCTTCCGTAACTATATTCATCTCTTTACATAAAAGATAAAATTTCCCATCTTAAATTGATGAATGCATTAGAAAAGACAGATATAATATGATAAATGGTTGCAGACCACATATTTTTATTATAACTTAAGGAAAGAAAAGGAAATCTCCGATTGCAAATTTGATATGATGTGAGAACATTTTTATTTTTAAGTCATTATTTGTCTTAGTTAATTTAAATCATTAACCAGTTCAAACCACTTTCAAACAATCACGAGACTGCTCTATAGACCTCTATCCCTCCCCCATATTCTATCTCTCTCTACAATTTTTTTAAACTTTCATTTTTAATTTTGCTAACTGGCAAGGAAGGTTTTAGATATGAACCGATTTTATGATGAAAAACCCCATTGTTTTTCTTCATGTCGATGCATGCGTAATCTGATAATCTCGTTCTTTTTTCAAACTGGTTAATGATTTAAATGAATTGAGATAATTTGCAGGAATTCAGAGAATGAATAATTTGGAAAAAAAGTCGTAACTTTAGTTGACGATGAATCACTAAATGTGACAACATTCTGCATTACTTTCTAATAACTCTAAAAACGGAAAATGGATGAATCAAAAGCGATAAATCGGCAATTTGTTGTCTACGTATTTTGATCCTTCAGTAATTTGTTGCTTACGCATTTTGAGGCTTCAAAAGCCTCACACAAAAACATCATGTTCGCGTATAATTATAATCACATCTAAATAAAAAGTATTTTTTAGATATGTGTCAATTTAACTTTAGATTGAATTAACACGTCAATCTGATGGACTTCCTGGATTAATTATGTAAAAAAATTTGAAATTTTTCTATTAGGAATATGTATAATGATTATTAAGCATACGCCAAAACATAAATTAATCTTTTTTCATTCTTTTAAGAATCTTAAATACGTATGCATATGCATTATAAGTATTTTTCTCGATATCTTCAGATTGACGAATTTATTATTTAGGCTGTTTTTCGTTCTATAAAATTTTATTAAACATTCGTTACACAAATTTGGAGTTTTTAGTTTTATAGTTTTTCATAGTTTTATTGCTCTATCTATAGATATATAAGTACGTATCTACATCTACTCATGAATAGTGTTAGTTGGCGTGTACAATTTTTACAAATTCTATGTATATGCAGATTATTCATTCTCGCAGTCCCGATTGTCATTTAAAAAAATTGCTCCGTGACGTATATATGTAAACAACCAATCACCTGTAAATTTATGTATAGCAAGTACACATCTGTGTATATGCCGAATTAGCGTTAGTGGCTGAAAACAATTTTCGAAATTATACAGAGTGTTGCCGAATTTAACAGACAATTTCAGACGCATGATAATATACAAGAGGATGAAAAAATCACAAACACAGCATTGGATCACAAACGATGTTTAGAAGGTGAAACTCTCAAAAAACTAAGGTATTAGAGAATTATTGAAATTTGTAGAAAATTAATAAAAGTTAACAAATAATGTTTTAGCAATGGATTGTTTTCAAGGAACGCACATTCTTAAGAGTGTAACATACCAATTTGATGATCAGGGACTGCTGAGAGTATCCTAAGCGTCTTCTAACATAATCATAAGAAATTCATAAAGCAGATGGGGAAATAATGGAATCTCGCAACCAATGGTATGAATATGTTCAAAACATATACATTTTAGCTTTCAAAATCTGTGAAAACCTAACTGTTATAACAAATAGTTCAATAATCAGACTGTACATTTATGAGTTATTATTGCAAAAATAGACATCCGTATCGATGCTTGTTGTATAACAGAGGGTTGAATGCATACACTAAAACTTTCTTCTATTTAGTAATCTATATTTATAATAAAGCGCAATCTGTGTGAGTGTTTTGGCGCTCAACAGGCCCGACCGTTGGATCTACAAGTATCAAATTTGGTAGAAGTATACCTTGCATGTCGGGAATGTGCGCCTTGTAGCTCTTTTTCGAATTTTTAATTAGAACTTGAATTAATAAAAAATTAAGTGAAATTTCGACTTTTTTTTCGCTATAACATTTGAAAATATTATTGCACAAAGATGATTTTTAGATCAAACTAAAGATTAAAAAATTAGGTTTCTAATGGTATCTGTTTTAAAACAAGCTTCTATTTTTAATGAATTTTTAAAAAATATTTTAACTACATTTTTCAATAATATATTTCGGACAAAACAATAAAATTTAATCTGCATGAACACGTTAGGAGTGATAGAGAAAATATTATCTTTTATCAATAAGCTGCCACCAGAATCATAAAAACTCAAATTAAAAAATAAATAATTATTACAAATTAAACATATAAAAATGTAATTTTCAGCCCGTGTCTGCCTGAAATAAAATGTATTTTCTAAAACGAAAATGTAAAGAAAACTTATTGTGACTTTTAAAATATTATTAATTAAATAAGTCCGGTATATTTAAGACAAACGTGCTTATATATATATATATATATATATATATATATATACATTCAATTCAAAGTCCAACGGCTAGTTTCAAAAACTTTCATAGCAGAAATGCAACTATAAAAAGGGTCTAAATGAAGTAAATAACTGCATAGTATGTAACATGGATCTATAAATGCTTTAGAAA
>JAPMOQ010015927.1:78054-114018 GCA_026543055.1 Argiope trifasciata
GAATAATGGTGCTGAATAGATGAGTTGTTTTATTTATGGCTGCTTTGGCATATATATTGGGCAATACAAATATACATATTGGAATTAAATTTGGTTTTTAAAATTTTCACTTAGTATTTTATTTCATTGAAAACTACGTGAATTTTTTTTTAATTTCAGAAAATTTCCGTTTTTTTTCAAATATTAATTTTAATTCACTTTTAAATTGCAAAAAAAAAATAATAATGACGACATTTAAGTAATTATGAAATTGTTTAGTTTTGATTTAATTTTCGAATATATTTTAAGTATATTTTAAAATAATATTTTTTTAGTGTGGATGGAACCCAAATCGTTTCATTCATTCGTCAAATATTTATTGATAATTTTTCATGATACGTCAAATATTTAATCAAGCGATTTCACTCCATAGTAGAGAGCAAAGAAAGAAGGATTGTATTCAAGATTTATGTAATTTACATGAGACAAAAGAACGTGACTGATTGTTACGAAAATTAGAAAGCAGATGAATCATATATTTACATTTTTAAATACTGTGATATCCGGAAACTTGATTCTTT
Source organism: Argiope trifasciata (assembly GCA_026543055.1). Classification (NCBI taxonomy): domain Eukaryota; kingdom Metazoa; phylum Arthropoda; class Arachnida; order Araneae; family Araneidae; genus Argiope; species Argiope trifasciata. Next base: position 78,615 of record JAPMOQ010015927.1, read on the forward strand.
TTGGATTGTTAATATGCGTAATGAACAAGAAGCTGACTCTTTATGTTAACAGATTAAAAGGATCAATTGATTTATTACAAATTGGATACGTACCGTTTGATTTACAATTCGTTAATTTGACATATGTATATCTTGGAAGGTGGGAATGTACACCTAGGAATGACTTATTTGACATTTTAATAAACTAAAAAACAAGACGAATTTTAGCCTCTTTCTGCTATAAATTCCTAAAAAATAACTGAACAGTAAAGAAATTTGCCCCATTTCAATTCCTTTAAGGATGCAAATTTAACAGACATGCAAAGTTTTTCTAAATTTTTTCTTTTCTAAATATTTTTTTGTCTAAATTCAAGTAGTAGATTACTTTATTGCTGAAAAGTTTAAACTATTTTCAAATATTATTTTCAGTTAAACTAAACAATTATCTAATTGCTCGAGTTTCTGCAATAGTTGAAAAGTTGCTATATGATTGTTTCTATTGAAAAATTTCCTGTGCAAGATAAACAGTATTTAAATAAAGTAATTCAAATAATATTTCATGTCAGACAAATTGATGGAATCATGGGCATGGAGTTATATTGGTATGATTTATATGAAATCAAATATATCGAATATTCAAAGCAAATCAGTTGGTCATCTAAAACCACTAGGTTATTAAATAATAATATAAGTTACTGTAGCTAACAATATCTTGGTCGTAACACATGAATCTAATAGTATATACATAGTACCTAACTTCGTATGAGCATTGCAGACCAAACTGGTTGATTGTTAATATATATGTTACGGTCAATGTGAATAATCACCTATAATTAATACTAACTGGTCATTATTAATAATAACTAAATCTCTTAATTTCACTAAAGACCGGTTGGTACTAATAATTATGAAATACAACCCGGACGGTTAGTGTGAATAATAACTGGTTATTCACATTGAAAGTAGCATATATAACAATGAATAACATATTTATAACTAATAATGGCTCTATGAATCGCTCAGAATTATAATGAATTAATCCGTCTCCAAGATACTTTGAAAAATTTTAATCTCTTCTTCAAAATTACAAATATTTTTTTTTCTATTTTGTGACCATGAGCATTGTATGAACTAATCCGTTCCAAGATATTTTAAAAACTTAATCTCCTCTAGAAAATTACAAGCATTTTTTGATATTTTGTGATGCTGAATATTATTATTTTATTGAATTCATACCTGGCATTCGGAATACAAATATGATTAGACGACATGCTTTTGCTATTTCATAATGTAGTACAGATCCATTTCATAATGCTGTAGAGATGTAGTCCAGTAAGATAGATGGTTCGGTACAGTTACAAGTAAAGAATTACACACATGTTTATTAGAATGTAAACATTATGCTAAAATAATTTCACAACATTTCTTACCTTTACATCGTATTCTCAAATTACTATTATATTACAATATACATATAATAAAAAACGTGAGCTATAATTTTCGTTATACCTCACATTGTAATTGCACATATATTAAGACACAAACAATGTTTCAACACTCAGTGTTCAATACCTCATCTTGTATTTTATAATCTTTGAGATTTGACATACACTATTTAAAAAAGTTTTGATTATATTAAGGTAAGACTAGCAAATCTATTTAATGAACATAAAAATTCAATAATGTTGAAACTTCGCATATTATTTACATAGAATCGTTTTTAGAGATATTGTTTGCATTTTTAATTTGAATCTCCAAAATATTGATAATTCTGTGCATTAAATGTGACAACTGAGAGAAAAAGATATTATTTTAAAAATCCTTTTTCAATATTATTCATAATCTAATATTGCATTTTAAAATTAGGAATTTTATGGAAGACAATTTTAATGGTCCGAAAGTTATGTTGTAATCATTAAAAATAATAAAACATATCAATATAATAAAATAAAATAAATAAAATGTAATAATAAAAATAATAAAATGTAATAATATTAATAATATAAAAATATAGTTTTTTATTTTATTATTTAATGATATTTTTATTCTTATTTTAGGAAATTCTTTCATTGCTTGATTAATTTTAATATTTTTTTACTGCTATGCAAAAAGTAAAAAGGCATTTGACGCTGCTTCTTGTTTTTTATGTTCTGACGAATTTCAGTTTACAGAATTTACGAATTAAATTGAAAAATAAACCTATGAAAACAATTTTTCTGATTTAAAAAAACAGTCAATTAAACACAGCAGGAAAAAAAAAACGAAATAATTTCCGAAAAAACTAGATGAGAAAAATAAAAAACACCATTAATTTAAGAATTTCTTGAAGCGTTAATAAATAATAAAATTGCTTATTAAATTAGCCATTTAAAAAAATTAGGACAGCAGTTATTTGATTAATGAGAAATTTTCATTAAATATTAATTAAATTAATTATTTTTATTTCTCATATCATTTTGTTAGACTAAATCGGTTTGTTCTTATTACTGCGATTTTATAATCTTAATTAATGATTATATTTTCTGATTTCTAATTTGAAGTGTAAAATTTGTACTTGAATGTCTCTTTCTATTATTTATATTAAATGTATTTTATTAGATTGCTGATTATGAAATTAAATTAGTATTCATTTTTAATATGATGCTATGCTTCTAAATTATTATACATTCTGTAAATGTGTTACAATTTTATTGTAAGTCTTTTTGGCAATTGCATTCGAAACATTTGAGATTTCTTCAAAAAAATTCTTATATTTCAACGTTAATATGCTTTTACTAAAAATTCTTTTAAGTATTATTCAGAGCAATTATGATTATCAAATAAACTTAAAAAATGTTTATTAGCTTTCTATGAAACAGAATTATCAAAACCCTTTATTTTACTGATAAACCATGACAAAATTCTTCATTAAAAAATGAGAATTTAGGCATATGCTTTACATAAATGCAAATAAGAAGCAAAAAAATTCAATTTTGTGTCATTATTTCACGTTATTTTTTAATGTACAAATTTGAATGTATTCGAAATTTTTGATCTTGTATATAGTGATTATATACGCTCGTCAAAAGAAAGTAAAAACATGTGATTGATTTAGAAATATGTTGCTACAAATATTTTATTGGTTTATAATATAAAGTAGATAATATACGTCAACTTACTTAAGTAGAATCTAATAACTTATAAACATTCATTTAAAGTAAAATACATAAAGAAATAACTCTGTTTGAACCAATCCATTATCTTGTTTAACTTGAATAGCTTTGCCTGTGAATGGGTTCGAATTCCTTTAATTATATGTTTTATTGTCAAAAGAAAGTAAACACGCATGATTGATTAAGAAATATATTATTACAAATATTATTTATTTATAAAATAAAATAGATATATACGGTTATTAATTTACTTAAGTAGAATTTAACAACTTATAAGTATTCAGTTAAAATAAAATACATTTAGAAATAATTCGGCTTGAACCCATTGGGGAACTTTGTTCAGCTTGAATTCATATTTATCTGTAGATAATTAAAGGTAGTACTAAAATGTCAGGGATTACTGATACTATATTAATATTACAGCTTTAACTTTTTTGACGGTGGCATTGTTCATGTTTACTTTTTTCTGACGCATGAAAACTGATGTTTTATACTTTAGTTGACTGACTCCTTTTCGCCTTTTGGTTTAATTAAGCACTTACAAGTCATTGTATCCTATATGAATAAGTTAACAATTGCATAAATCTACTTTATATTATGTCTATAATATATTTGAAATAGAACTACATCAACAACGGGTGTTTACTTTAATTTGACTTTCACTGTAGCTATAAGCTCCATAAAGATCATATTCTAATATATCCTCTGACAGCTGAACTATATAATAGTTTCATGTTAGTATGTAATATATATATAGAAGTACTATGCAAAAATGAATCATAAATTAGAAAAAAAATGATGGAAATTTTTATTATGTTATTGAAATTGTATTATCGTGTCCTGTAAAACAGCAATAGAATAATTTTCTTTCGTACATTAAATAAAAGATAACACAGAGAAATATATTTTTTCAGTCACTTTATAATTACTGCCATTAACCAAGCCAAATACCAAGCAGTAATATGCGATCTGATATGAATGCTGCACTGAATTTCAGTTTGAACAGCGCAATCAAGAGGTAGCTGAAGCAATTCACAAATCTTGGCCACCTAAGGTAAATTCAAGGGATCAACAAACATCTGAAGATAATCACCCCCAATATCTCATTCACACTTGTATGTCTGTATCCCTTCTCTTTTGGCTCCGAACAAATAGCTGCTTTGGCTGGAAGCCAACAAGGCTTTAGTGACCGGATTAGTTTCCCCTCTTGCAAAAGTCGCGTGCCTGCAAGGAAAATAAATATTTCCTCTAAGATAAGCATTGTTTGGTCAGACTTATGTAGGCATTAGTATCTCTTATCGCGGCAATTACGGAGTACTGTAGCGGAGAGCAGAATGGTGCAGGTGTGACGAAGGTAATTGTTCCTTGCTTACAAATTTACGTATGAAAAGATATCTGATATTTTCCCTTCGAGACAAGCAGTTATTTTGTTAGAAAATTTGGCGAATTCAGTCCTAGTTGTGGAGAAGTTTTATTTGTCAACTGAGTATTTCTTTATCTTATCTTATGTTTAATAGTTAGATGGAAACTGTTGAATTTTCTTTATACAGAATTTGCAAAAGTTTCCCGAGAAACAATTTAAATAAAGAATGAAAACCATGCCTTACATATAAGTTATTTTGCATACTTTCTTCTTATTTTATTTTATGAGTTATTCTTATGAGTTATTTTATAAATAATTCGTATAAGGAATGGGAAAAAATGTCTGGAGTAATTGTTGTTATATTCTTTATACATGTGAAGCTGAAGAAAATGCACTGATCCTCTAACAGACAAAATATAAATTTGTAAATAAAAGTTACCATGAATATGCAATATAAAGTTTTTTTCAAGACATGTTTACAGAAGATTAAAGGTGCAGCTATGTATGTCAAAAATCAATAAATCGTCTATTCTACATCCATTCGGGATAGGAAACAAATTTTAATATGTTCAATATCCCAGATACTAGATGATACACGAGATACTTGATAATAATCATTTTTCATTTCAAATTATTTGCATCAGAAAATTATGGTGTTACGCTGTAATATACATATATAAAACTCTTCGAAAAAATTATATGTAATTCTAGTCTACACTTATTTCTTTTCTTACTTGTAATAAAGATGAATGCTCAAAACTTTCGTTTATTTATATAAAAGATGAAGTTTCCAGAAATTTCTCAGAATCCGATTAACCCATTTATGCCTAAAGTTAAAAAATTGGAATTTTTGCATGAAATTTCTATATGTAAGGTAAAAAAAAATATAATAAACATAACTTTTTTATGACTGATGTTCCGAAAAATGGAACAGTACGCATTAATGGGTTAATGAGGGCAAAGTTCGGTATAAAATTTAAATTTCATAATTTTTTAATGTTTATAGATAGAAATAAAATAAAATATTACTACCTCGTCATTTAAATCCTTTTGAAATTAAAACTAAAAATTAAATTTTAAGATGACACTAAGAATTAAAAAAAATCTTTAGATATTACATAAATTATAAAAATCGCTCTGTAATGCACATAAGACTTAAAGGTTGAAGGACTCTGTTTTCAGTGCTCATATTAAAAATACATGATTTATATAGGAACTGTTTTGTAATTGATTGTAGTTTAATTATTTTCTGTTTTTTATAATTTTAATTTAAAGTTGAAATTTTGCGGGCACTGATAGAAATCTGTAAAGATGCGTTGTACATTGAAAATGACTCCTCCCTGGTTTATGACTCCTTAACAGTTTTGAGTGATGTACATGACTGTCAAAATTTGAAGGGCAGCCGGCGTCCAGGCCTAGAGGTAGAGCATCTTACCCGTGATCTAGGCATTCCAGCTTTGGGAACGGTTGCTTTTCCCTCTGTACTCTATATGTGAGGTGTATGAAAGAGCCCAGTGTAAAAAAGATGTAGTATAAACGAATCTGTGTCATCTTCATATGATCTAGAAGACAGATTTCTCCCATCGGGGGCTCAGAGTTCTTTACCTTCAGAAGCTACTGCACACCCTTTCCGTTGCAAAGCGGGTACCGTTTCATCATCAGCAGAATTCGGAGATTAAAGTTATTTTGCTGAATGAATTATTAAGATAAAAGCTGCATGAATTATTTAATCGAACGTTTTAATGAGTCTTAAGGGCAGGTGAACTATCTGATTGCCAAAAGAGACTGGTCCAATATATAGAGACAATATATAGAAAGAGAAATATTCTATTATATATAGAGAAATTGCTTCGGAGAACCAAGTTACCAGAATTGCTTAGAGCATACTAAAAAAACCTTTTTTTCCGAATTTTACAAATAAAGCTTATCGAATAATTTTGCCAAAGATTTTTTTAACACTATTACTGACTCTATAGTTTTATAAAAGTAGATGGCACATTCAAAAGTTAATTGGAGTTCATGAAATAAAGTATTGATTGAATTAAAGTTGTATTGAATTTTAGAATTTTGTTACCATGACGGATCGATCATTTTAAGTGTACTTTAGGCCAAAAACTACAAAATTCCAAGCCTGTACATTAGACGAAAAAAATGAAACAAAAATAGAGATTAAGTTGAAATTCTTTTATCAAAAATTATGATCATCTTCTTAGAAAAGTAATAACATAAGGTTGAGTTCCCCAATCACCCGCTCCCTAAAAATGCTTTATATAGAACCGATATTTATTAGGGATGATTCATTAATGCTCTAAAAGCATAACTATAATATATATATATATATATATATATATATATATATAAATTGACAATGACGTTACATAAAGTATTTAACTGACAATTTTAAAGAAAATTAAGATTGGCGAACAGGTTGGTCACCTAAAGCGGCTAGTTAATAATAATTCAGTCTGTAGACTCTTTAGATTTTATGTAAATTTTCTTAAAAGGAATAGAATTTTATTGTGTTCCCTGGAACTGTCCAGTATTATCTCTAAAATAGGCAGTGTTCACCGAATTCGTCAACAAATCTGGTTGTCATTGATCTAACAATCTCCAAGAATATCTAATTCCCGATTAGCGTGTGGTTAACAGCACAGAGAAAATTATTCCAGAATCTTTTAAAATGAGCTTATCTACAAGCGATACTTAACATTCTGCATTTACTTATTAAAAATGTTATTGAAAGTATGTTTTAACTGAATTTTAAATGTCTTCTAAAAATTTAAAATTAGCACATAGAAATCAGACTTCCTTTCATACCAGATATTTAAAATAATTATTTGCACATAATTATTGAAAATGATCCACAGTCTATCCATAGAAGTTTCTTCTACAATTCTTATCAATATTACCAATATCAATCCAATCAATAGCTATTTTATTGACCATTTAGATGTGTAGTTGCTTGACAGAAAATGTTAAAAGCATAGAAATTTAAGAGCCATATGGCATGTTTTACCAGTCACTTTTACAAAGTCTTTTTTTGGCAACAAGTGCAACATTTTTAGCATTGCAATCTATCGAGAATATCAGTCGACTATATTTAGATAAAAAATATAGACCAGGAATATCAAAACCATCAATTATGATATATATATTTGTCATTTTCATTTCTGCAGCTTGTAAATAATTTTGAAACTGTGGGATAAGTTAGTTAAATTATTTACTAAAAGTTAGAACCCGAAGAAGAAATCAATTAAAAAAGTTCTTTTTTCAGTTTTTTAAGATTATAATTAATGGCTTTTAATTAATAATTAAATATAGACTGAAGGTTTCATATTCAGATAAATTTTAATATTATATATTATTTCTTATAGAAAGTAAGGATGTGGAGCAATTTATGAATTATTATTTAAAATTCCATAGGATGATAAAAAAATTATATATATTTCGAAAGGTAAGTTTTGGCAAAAATATAAAATTCTAAAATTTTATTTAAACACAAATATTTAATACAATGGATAATAAAAATGAAAGTTATTCATATTTAAAAATATTTATCCTGCACATTACCTTGAAAAATTGTTCACTAAAATGCCGTTTCTTTCAATTTTATGAGTTATTTTTATATTTTAATAAAAAGCTTCACTATAGAATTGAATAAAAATTTACCGTGAAGTAAAAGAAAGTTTACTTTCAACATAAATAATTACATTTTTTGATAATGAATGGCGGATTTTAGGAGTTGGATTAAGTTATGAAAGAGCAAATTAAAAATGAAATCTGGAACTTATATAAGTAAAAAATTACTAAATTAATAATTCTTTAATGCAGTTACTACGTAAAAGACATCTTTTTTTTCTTTTAAAGACAACTTATCATGCACTTAAAAGATTTCAGTTGTCAAATTTTAGACGAGTACTAAATTATTAAAACAAAAACCAATGTTTTTTTGTGAATGCCTTAATTACTTCGAAAACCTACAGATAAAAAATACGGAAACATGAAAATATCAAAGCGCATTATTAATTATTTAAGACGTTTTTGCTAACTACTCCAATTAATATGGAAACTGATTATTCATTGTATAAAAAATTCTGATGACAGCAATTTGTCTTGATATTATGGATAAATTTATATATTGATAAAGGAAATATATTAAGGTATCCAAAATAAATTTAACTCTTTTTTAGGTTTATTTAAATGAATCACGAATGAATGAATTATCATAAATGAAAAAGGAAATACATATTCTTTAAATTAATATCAAAAACTTTTGACGTTATTGTATTAAATTTTGTTCTTGAAAAATATTTAGTTGTAAAATTTTTATGCATTTGAATATATTAAAAAGTTCAAGAAAAAGTTACGTTGCGTCTGAAAATACATAAATAGAATTATTTAAAGTATCAATAATCTTTAAATATAAGTAGATTATTATAAATATAATTATTATTACAAATATACATCTCTATATTATTATAAATACATTGTTTTATATTATTATAAATACATTGCTCTATATTATTATAAATACATTGCTGTATTTTATTTATTACATTTCACTATTATCATTGGGAGTTAAAACTTTGTTTCCTAATTTTATGTATTTTCGATTATTGTTGTGCATTTAAAAGATCTAGTAATATCTCAATAAAGCGATGGATGCTAAAAACACAGATAAAATCATTAAAACCAGTTTTTCAATTTTTTTTTATTTTTCTCTGATGATTGATTATACAGATATAAAAAGATAACCTTAAGATAAGATTACAGTTTTTAGGATTTGAAAAATTCTTAATTGATGGTTAATGAAAAATAGTACTCGGACAGATCATTTAATGAAATAATCCAATAAATAATATTTATGTCTTATTATAGAGAGATGTTATTAAGGGGTAGTAAGAAATCCCGTATTTATAGAAGTATTCAATAGTAAATATTACGATATGTTGATAGATTGAAGTGGAATCAATTAGTAATCAACTTTGAAAAATATAAAGTGCTTTTTTGGACTCTTTATTATTTTTGAGAAAATTTACTGGTACATATTTTGTGACAACACTGTTTGTTATCTAATATAGTATGCAGTTTGTAAAAGTATTTCCGCATTTTCTGGTAATTTTAAAAATACAATACACCCTGGAGTAATGTAGACAAAGGGAAACCGGATTATGGAAAACCTGAATAGGCCTGAGTCTATGAACTCATTTCTTTGTCCACGAGTACCGGAAGACACAAGTTTTTATGCCAAAATTCAGTGTTATAATATGCATTTTCTCACTTCTTACTGATTACTAAACCTACCACTATTATTAATCTAAAGCTATGTCAAATGTGAATGCTGCAGCGATACCGTGTGGAGTTAAAATAGAAAAATCTGTACTGGTAGATTAAATATGTATATATAGCTGCGCGTTTCGAAAATTTATTAGAAGAAAAAGTAAGTTGAAGGAAGTTCATATATAAACTGTTCGTTTTAAATGCAGGAAACATAAATAAAATATTAAAGTACATCATAGCTTAGTTCTGAAGAAAAGTTCTCAAACTGGTTATATTTTTCTTTGATAAATGATTACACAAGTATAAAAAGATAACCCTAAGATAATTACAATTTTTAGACTTTGTAAAATTCTTAACAGATGAATTAATAGACTCCTTGCCTTTCTCATTTAATTATGTTAAACGAAAACTAAGTCAGCTAATCGTGTACCGGATACTCAGAAATGTGTTGTATCACAATTTTTTTAACATAATATTGAGTATCAATCATTCTTTGAGTTTAAAAAGAATCATATAGGCGAATGAAAATCTCCAGTTCCCTCCAACATTAAAGGAGGCACTTTCAAGTTTTCGATTTTGATTTTTTAAAAGTAATAAAAATTGTGCTGCCTGATATTTTTGTAATATTCTTCCAAAAACATAAGTATTTTTTTGAAAATTTGAACTCAAGTATTATTATGCATTACTTAACAGCATTTTGCTTGTGAGAAAGCTGATGCGAAACCCTGGAGTTGAAATGAAGTTGCACTTGGGAAGTAAAGAAACAAATATTGCAAGCAGTCATGCTTCTCCGTGGCTGTCAAGCGAATAGGGACGCTTAGGACAGCTGAATTCATTCGCTCAGAACTGTGTGCTTTCTCAAAAAACGATTACGATCGACATTCCTCCTATGCAACGTTTGTTACAGATTCAATCAAAAAAGGATCAAAGTGGGATCTGAGTTTTATTTCTTTGACTCGCCGAGTTTATTTTTGTGCCTAATGCTCGGATTCTTAGAACATTTTTTTTTGTCCGAAAAGAAGTCACAGTGATAATAAATTATGTCAGGAATCTTCGTATTTCAGAGTACAAGCTGGGAAGATTCCACAGCATTTGTCTCCCAGAATAAAAATGCATTTAGTTTTAGAGCGCGATGTTTGCATTTTTTTATGTGGAACGGTTTTAGGAGAAATAATATAAATATCTGATGTTTGTTATACGAAAGAATGATTCTCAAAGAGAGATTATTTTTTTTCCTTTCGAAAATTCTTTGAGAATCTCGCATAACACTTTTTAGTTTTGAAAGTTTACATGTCTGTATTTTCTTTCTTTGAATTACATTAATGAAATGGCGATTTTTTTTACAATTGAAGAAATTTTAATTATGTAATTCAAAACTTTTATTCATAATCTCTTTAATCGCTGATAACACAATATTGTTTCATACTAGTAAAGATGAAAGCCCTTTTTGAGAATAATTAGAAGCAATTAACCAATTTTTTTCATATCCAAATAAAATATTTTCTAGAAATTTATAAACAAAAAGTACTCTTAACAATTCTGTTTTGATTTCTTCTTAATACATAACTGTTTTTTACAAAACTGCAATTCATGTGCTTCTGAATTAATTTATTTTAATCTAATTTATTGTATGTCGGTTTGATTAAAAGAAAATAAATTCTGTAGAAAAACATGGTCTTTTTCATTGATGTAAGCTGTCATTATTCAGATGTGAAAATGCTATTTTAATTTGGAGGTTTTGAAGCCTCAAAATGCAGAGGCAACAAATTGGCGATTTATTGCTATTGAGCATTCCTTTTTAGCTTTTAGGGTTATTAGAAGATAATTAAGAAGGTTGTCATATTAGAGGATTTATTGCGAACTAAAATTACAACTTTATTTCTAAATTATTAATTCTCTGATTTCTTACGAATTTTCTTAGTTAATTTAAGTCATTAACCAGTTTGAAACAATCACGAGACAGTCAGATTACTCATGCGACTATATTTAGAAAAAAGATGATTTTTTTTAATACACTGATGGAAAAAAAATCCCAACACTAGGAAGGAGCTGTGCTAGATAAACGAAATTTGGTAGGCGTGTTTATACATCTGAAAGATGACATCGATTCAAATTTCGAGCTACGCGCGTAAGTGTGGCGCTAGTAGCGACACTATGAACATGCAAATGAGGTTTAATTTAAATAAGCGCTGTAAGGTTCGTGATCGTTATTTACAGTTGAAATTTGACGTAGGGGGTTAATGTTAGTCAAGGATGTCTCTGAGAAGACGAAGAAGCCATTATCAACAGCTCACTGAGTTTGAACGAGGTCGTGTTGTAGGGCTACGAGAAGGTGGGTTTTCTTTCCGTGATATTGCTGAAAGACTTGGCAGGAATGTATCCACTGAGCAAGAGTATTGGTGGCAGTGGTCAAGGGAAGGTACTGCCTCAAGAAGACCAGGTTCCGGGCGGCCACGTGGTACTACTGAGAGGGAAGACCGTCGTATTCAGCGTATGGCTGTGGTTAATCGCAATGCATCTGCAACTGAAATTCGAGCTACAGTGGGCACCCCAGTGACACAAAGAACTGTTACAAATTGGTTACTTCAAGGACAGCTCCGAGCCAGACGCCCTATACAGTGCATTCCACTGACTCCAAACCATTGCCGTTTGGACATGAGTGGTGTGAAGCTAGAGCTCATTGGAGGACGGAATGGAGATCTGGTGTGTTTTCTGATGAAAGCCGGTTCTGCCTTGGTCGCAGTGATAGCCGTTTGTTGGTTAGAAGGAGACCAAGTGAACACCTGCTAGTGACCTGTCAGAGGCCTAGACACACAGGGCCTACTCCTGGAGTTATGGTTTGGGGAGCAATTTCGTATGACATCAGGAGCACTCTCGTGGTTATCCCACGCCCCCTGACTGCAAATTTGTACGTCAATCTAGTGATACAACCTGTTGTGCTGCCATTCATGAACAGCATTCAAGAGGGTGTTTTCCAACAGGATAACGCTCTCTCTCATACCGCTGTTGTAACCCAACATGCTCTACAGAGTGTCGACATGTTGCCTTGGCCTGCTAAATCACCAGATCTTTCTCCAATCGAGCACGTATGGGACATCATTGGACGACAACTCCTGCGTCATTCACAACCAACATTAATTGTCCCTGTATTGACCGCCCAAGTGCAACAGGCATGGAACTCCATCCCACAAACTGATATCCGACACCTGCACGACACAATGCATGCACGTTTGCATGCTTACATTCAAAATTCTGGCGGTTACACCGGTTACTAATGTACCAACATTTTACATTTGAAATGGCTCTTCTCGCCAATGGCTCTACCTGTGATCTTGATACTTCAATCAATTAAATATGTTACCTAGACAAATGTATTCCTAAAAATTTCATTACTGTACAGTAATTTTTTTTTGGTGTTGCGATTTTTTTTTTCTTTTTTTGCTATCAGTGTATCTCAAAATCGGTTGAACTCCCAAACTTTGTTTGCCAGCTATAAGAATTGAAAATGACAGTTAAAAAATAATACATCAAATAATATATAGAGGGATACAGTCCTATAGAGAGGTCTCGTAATTTTTTCAAATTGGTTAAAATTTGTTAATAACTTAAATTAATTTAATGCAAATAATGACATAATTATAATAATGTTCTCCCATTCAAATTTGCAAAAGCAGATTTCAGTTTTATTTAAAGCTTATTTGTCTATGATATTGCGAATATTATCTATGTATTTTTCATCTAATAATTTTAAACAAGAATCGAGAATTAACTAACGCTTCTAATATAAGTAAATATTATTTATATCTTAAAATATTTCAAAATTACCCAAGCTCACCAAAGGAAAAAAAGGAGTTATATTTACAAATTGAATGATTAATGTCTGGATTTGTTTATTTTTTTCCTCGATAATTCGCAAAGATAAAATTGAATGCGAAGTTTTATAGGAAATTTATCAACCTATCAATTCATTAAATTTTATACTTACTGCTAATGAATGTCTGAATTGGATTAAATCACTTTGGCGTGAATAAGTTAAAAATATTTATAATAGATATAATATTGTTTTATGAATTAATAACGTGTACATTTTTAAAATGACACATTTTGAGCTTATGAAAATTCATCAGTCACATTTCTGACTAGTAATAAATTATTAAAAGCAAAAAATCCTCTTTTATAAACAACTAAAATTTTTGTAAACATTGCAGGGAAAATTAATTGGTATGAGAATATTTAATGCAGCTCCAGAATCTTTTTTAAAAAGTGGAATCTAATATATGCTATCAAGGTAGTTATTAATTATAACGATTAAATTCCCCTTACTTTCTATTTTTTGTGTATGAATGCAAATAAATTTATAATTTTGTAAAAGAATCAGTCACTATTAAATCGACTTTCAACTTTTTTACTTTCCTGCATACAAAATTATTGTGGAAGTATCGTCAGATAATCGAAAGATAGAATTTAAAGAATTTCATGCTCATTATGTGAATGTGAAAAAAAGACATTATTGCCATTATGTTCTGTGAACATTATACCTGATAACTGCTTTCAGAAAAATGGCTGAAATTTAGAACATGCTGTTACGATCAAAATTGTAGATTTCTATCAAATGTTGAATGAAATGCATTCACAAAAAGTCAGTGTATTTGTTTGGATAAAAGTGATTGATATTGTAATGTCTTGATCCTGATCGATAAAATAAGAGATTAGTTTCCTCTCCTCTCTTTCAAAAAATCCCGCACTTTATTTCTGTCCAACATCCATCTCTTACTTCATATTGGTGCATTTAAGCTCTCTATCGCCCAATAGTTGTTCACCTTGATCGGTGGTCTTCAGTCGATCATGGGAGTGTTAATGATGCTCCCCGTAACTGACCGTTCTGGAACAAGTGTTAATTATAGTCTCTTCGCAATGGAAACAATTTAGCATCTAGATGGTTTGACAAATCTTAATAATTTTCTCTTCCACGTTGGAAACCAGCTTGTGGTTCTTCAACTAGACATCACTAATGACCAGATGCGATGGACACTGGGTGAAGAAGATCCCCCACCTGGCAATATCAAGGCTTTTAACAACAATTGAGGGTTTTTACAGGCAGCTGGCTTGAAACGCCAATTATCAGGAATGGGAAAGGGAAGCGTTACACCAAAAAACACAAAGTGCTATGTAGATAAAATTTGCTTCTCCGCTTTAGCACCTAAAAAAATGATATTTATCAAATTTTGAACAGCCCTAGTGCATTTTCAAGAATATATACTCCATAATTCATAAACGTAAATTTTAAATAGCTGAAATTTGGCATATTTTCTTGCGTCTACGTTTGTAATTTTGTGTCAAATTTTATTTTTTGATTGAATTACCCCCCAAAAAATCCAAAATACAAGGTGATAAAAATTAAAACATCCCAAATTCGAGCTATCTCCCTTTCTCTATATAGAGGCCTACTACTGTAAAAGGCTTCACAATTTTTGAACAGACTATTCAAAACATGGAGAACCGTATTACACGAGAAAAAAAATATTAGTTCTAGAAAAACTTTTAAATGACTATTTGTAACAAAAATATGCTGAAAAATCTCAAGACATATTTGTAATACATTTTGTTCGAACGTATTCATTTAATCACATGGACTTTATCGATGCAAAGGAAATCGCTCAATATGGGCCCCTTCTTCCATATGTAAGAACTGCATTCTGTGGACAGCTTGCTCTGCAGCAGATTGTAACGAATCGATTGTTAGTCAAATTCTCAATATTAGTTCACACTCTCCCTATATTTGTGTACATTAGTAGTTCGAATTTTCAATCATTCAATTCAAGCTCTTTCATTTAAGCTCAAATATATTTTTTAAAACTTGTAGTGGGTGATATCCGATGCTAATATACAGCTTTTTAAAGAACATTAATTCGTTAATTAAATTTAATTTATGTTTAATACTTTAAATAAAGTTTTTATTTATTTATTTTGTAATGAAACTTAAAATTAACAGGCAGTAGATGAATCTGTAAAATGCAAGGATCTAGTACTTTTCACTTGGAAGTGAAGAATGCGAGTTCATTTCTTGCTATGAAAAATTATAGAACATTATTAGCTTCATAAATTAGAAATGGGGAACCAAAATATAAAGGAGAGAAATAATAACCCACAAAATTAACAGTCCAACGCCATATATTGATAAGAAAATGGAAAATTACAAGGAAATCTACTTTCTATTTTGCCACTTGATATTGTTAATCTGTCATATGTATATGCCTACTTATATTAGTTGTAATTATTTAATAAAAAGAAACTAAAGTAAAAATTTTGGTTGTAGTTAAATTCCTAAGTAGGAATTAACTTAATTTTTTTATATATTACTTGTTTTGAGCATTTTGCATATTATTTTCACTATGGACTCTGTTAAAAATTCCCATCACCGATTCATATTTCGCAATATACTTGAAGAATGTTATACAAGAAATTATCGACCTTATCCAAGTTGCATAATTTTATGAGGGGAACGGAGAATTTTGGCGAATACCAGAAAGGTGTTGTTGAGCTCATTCGCATGGTTATTAATAGATTTGAAGAAAAATATATCAATCTTAAAAACAACAAAATTTGGATTATTTTCTATTTAACTCTTATTTTTTGCATTAATCCCTTTTAATAATATATTGCGAAGATAAGCACATAACAGTATTAAAATGTTCTTGGTCTAAAAGTATAAAATTTGAAGAAATTAAGGAATGTGACGATGCATTGTAATTATATTTATAGTGAACTGCTAAATTTGATTTTAGTAGTTTTTGATTACATGACAATTTTGTCTTCCATTAATTAGATCTATTTAAAAATTTTAAACAAATAATTATAAAAGTGCCTACTTTATCTAAGCTTATATGCTAAATAATATGCAAATGCTAACGTGGAGAATTGATATTTAGAAGTACTACGATCAGTGTAAGTTTAGGGCAACTTGCAACAATAATAAAACATAGTTATTTGATTAGCGGATGATACGTTTTCTTTTCAAGTGCCAATTTTTTCTGTTTTTGACTATATTGACGTTTGAAAAAAACAACTTTTATATTTAGGATGTTGCAATGAGACTCTCATAGTATTGGACATCAGCTTAAAAAGTCTTGAGATATTATTATTAGAAATATTATTAAAAATTTTATAGAAATATTGTTTTTAGAAATATGACGAGTTCCGATACATTAGTTTGTAAACATATTGTTACGAATGTTACGAGTCTGTGATGCTGCTTCCCAACATGATTGGTTCCATCATCGGAAAGAATGATTTACCGTGTTTAGTACTGGATGATGCGGATACTCTTAGAAATGATCGCAGAGTTTGGGACGAACTTGTCGACTTTGGCGACAAAATTGATAATTCTCAAAACTTTGAGAATTTTGCCGATTCGTCCATTAGGAATTGAGATACGTCCTGATTGGTTCAGACATTTCCAGCCATGCCCCCTGGGACTATATAAGAACGACAGTTCGGAATCGACGTTGGAAAAGAAGTTCTCCAGAGGATAGCGAAGAAGCGGCGGAGCCAAGCAAGTGCTGAACTGAGTTGTGTCCTTGTTGTCTGTTGAGGAAGCAGCTTCGAGTACTATAGCCAGTGCTGTGGATATTGTTACTACTTGTGATCTGCTGTCGTTATTGTGTACTGCTGCGTGTTCGTCTCGTCTGTAAATAAGCGTCGTCTCTGTTGTGTCTTCTACTAAAATACTTATCATTGTGTGTTCATCTCTTCTCACACCGTACACATCCACTTTATTGGTGAATGAACCCGACGGATAAGTATAAGGATAGAAAATCCGTAACAATATTAAAACATTATTGTTGTCACCATACAGCCTCAAATTTTCTGCTCGGAATCTTTTAAGATTTATTTGATAAATTATTTCTTATAAATTATTAGAAAGATAAATAATATGTGACCATTGTTAAACATAATATATTTCGTATACACTTTTAACAGAGCATAAAAGTTACGATGTGTAATATATTAGACAAAAGGAACCTATTTTTGTAGTGAACGATATAACATTTTAAAGTTCGAAATGAAATAGCTGTTTGATGGGAAATAAAAGAAAAAAATGGTATTTATGGTTTGTGAAGGAAAGAATTGCTTGGTTGAAAAAGAATTTTCCATGCAGTTACCAAAAATCCATTAACCAAATTCTGTTGTCGAGTAATGAATTATTAAGCTCAAACATTATTATAAGTAAATTCGTTTATCCTGAGATGCGTTTTTTCACAAAAAAGCGATCATGATCAACATTACAGATTCAATCTGAAAAGACCAACCAAAATTTCATTTCTTTGATTTTACAAGTTTATTTTTTTATCGAATACTCGAAGTATGACTTCAACACAAAACTATCAGTGGTAATAAATTACACCAGGAGTTTTTGTATTTCTGACTATATTAAGAATAAAAATGAATTTGTGTACTTTTTTTGAGTTTTTAAAGTATGTGTAAGTGGAAGGAAGTTTATAAATTGAAATAAACCAAAAATTTCACATCTCAAATATGAATGAATAATTTTTCAATGAAAGCTATTTTTTTTATCATTTACAATATTTTTTAAAATCTTTCATATATATAGATATTTCAGATGTATCCACAAAACTAAAGCAAAGCTAAATAAAATTTGCTAAATAAGTTTAAATTTACGTAAGTCAATTTAATTAATTTTCTTACTTCCTTTTGCTTAAGCAATAACAGATTACAATGGAATTTAAAATAAATATCAATATTCTCCACAGCTAATTAAAAGCATTTGAATGAAGATTTTTATCCTTATTTTAAAATTTTAAAGAGACTTTACGTATTTAAATTATTTTTAATGGAATTTTTTTAAACCTATATATTTAAAGGTTATTATAGTTAATGTGTCATGGGATTAAACAATATAAAATGGATTAATTTTTCAGGAATTCGAACATCACGAATAATTTATTTAGAATAAAAATATAAGCCTTTTATATAAGAAATAAAAAAGCAATACTATTAAAAATAATTCTCTTTTTCTAAAGGGGATAATCTTAATATTATTAAGAATGATATTTAAAAATTCTGAAGAAATTTATAGACTTAATTAAACATAAATAGCTGCTTTTTTAAGTTAAAAAATAGTACGTAACTGGATTTCTGTAAAAGAATAATTGATGGCTTCATATTTACTTGTTATTAGGAAAGTTTTTATAAAATGAAAATAGTTTAAAATTGGATGAAATAGAATAGGAAACATGAAAAAAAAACTCTTTTTTTTCTGAGTCATTAAATTTTATTGGAAATTCTGATGAATATTTAAGATTGGATTACATTTCTGACGTACAAAAACTTAATAATTATCAGGCGGAATATACCTTTATGTTGACATAATGAAGAAATTGCTTGGTTGAAAAAGAATTTTCCATGCAGTTACCAAAAATCCATTAACCAAATTCTGTTGTCGAGTAATGAATTATTAAGCTCAAAGGACTTTTCGAAAACCGCTTTAACGATATTGCAAACTATAAATGAGAAAATAATTGAGTAGTGAATATTGGATAAAATTGTACATTTTTTTTACTAAGCTATTAAATTAATCTTTACAAAAAGGACTTGTAGTACTTTTCAATTATAAGAGCTTTTTCCGTCAGAAAATTATCAAAACTTTGTGGATAAATTTTTGTTTACACAGGAGGAAGAAATTTTTCTAACAGATATAAATAAAATATTTTCTATTAATGATGCAATTTTACTTGATTAAATTGAGAATATAAGGGATAAATATATTAATAACATTTTTAGGGACTTCTTGTCCATTTTCAGATTTTACATCCGATTGGATTTCCCAAAAGTTGTATAGATTAGATTAATAACAGAAAGTTGTATTATTAAAGTTTTTTTAGATTCTAAATATTGAATCCAATTTTTAGTCCAACACATGAGTAGAAAATTCGTTGTTAAATTAAAATCTGGTCAAATCAAATTTTTATTGATGGTTTGTTATTTTTTTGTTAAAAAATAGGTGGCTGATGAAAATAAGTAGAATTAGGATATAAAAACTGTTATTACTAACTTGAATAGATTAAAAATACCATTGGAATTCTTTATTAAGCACAAAATCAGTTTGAAAATATGATAATTTCAAAATGAAATCAAAAATTTGTTTACTTAGAATGAAACGTGTCGAATCAATATGTATTATGTATGCCTGTAAATTAAAAAAAAATCTTCATTGAAGTTATTTCTTTAATTCTTATTATTATAATAAATTGTTATCTACATTTGAGCTACAATTTTAAATTAAGATAACTTTTAAGTACTTACGAATAACTCTCTTACAACATTTTTTAAACTAAAAAGAACACTGAAAAATAATTTAATGCATAACGTTTCAAATATGAGAATATACAGAGAAAACACAGTAAACTAAAAAAATCCTTTCCTTGAAACCTTCATAAACATAACCGTAACTTACATATTTTAAATCAAATTAGAATATTGTTGTTTTTCCTTACTCAATTATTAATTATTTATAAAAAATAGGTGAAAATCGGTTGGTAATGACAGTTTTGAAGATACGGTGGAAAATATGGATAATGGTATCAAACAATATAATTATACCTTCTTTCATTGCAATTTTCTACTTGGTATTAAGTGAAACTTTGAGAAATTATTTCATTTCATAGTTGTTGGTCAATTATTTTTTTTTGTATTTTTGAATATAACTGGGTACGCTTTTTAAAAGACGAATTCGACAAATAGCAAAATCAATGTTTTTTTTAATGAATTGTCATGTTCTTGAGATTAAAAAAATCTCAGAATAAATTCGCTTAGTGGTTTTAATGTATATTAAAATATCAATATTATATGCTATAATTATTTCTCAAAATTCGTTTTAATCAATAATTATCTGAGAAAAATATATTCGAATGGCGAAACAAATTGGCCATCCTATTGTGCCCAAATTTGAAATAAATTCTAAAACAAAATAAATATGCAGATATTCCATCCCCAAACATAAATTTTTTCCCTAAAAAGGACTTTTTATTTGTAATTCCATTCAATTATAGTAACTAAAAATTTCGTACATTTGAGGAATATTTATCCTCGTCATGTTGTTGCAATTTTTAATTCTAATTGAAACTCGTTACCATGATACCTAATTATTTAAAATTTTACACAATAATTGGCTTGAACAGAATGAAAAAAAATTAGATGCCAGTGAGTTATCAGTTTAATTTGTATATTAAAAAATGTTTTATTTTCTGAAAATTTCGAGGTTCAAAAAAAAGTTACATTAAGGTGATAAAATTAATTATATGAATCATCTACGTTTCTAAGATTTCCTTATACTTTATTAATTTGTAATATTCATCTAGAATTTACTTTGTCTTTTGTTTGTTTCTTCCGAATCCTTTTACTAGAATTTTGATAAATCGATTCTTCTTTTCCTTACTCTTATATCAGCGTATTTTTATGAATATTTATAATTAGTATTTCCTATATATTTTCTATTTTCTATTCAGAATTCATTATTTTAAATTTTATGAATTTTGCATTAATTTTTTTGATGAGATAACGCAATGGGTATGGAATATAATATTACAATGTTTTTAGCTAGACAATTGATTTTAAAATACTTAAAATCTAAGAATGTATTATTTTGGGAAACCTAACAATGTACATGATTTCGGAAATCTAGTTCTTCAGAAATGAGTGAAAAATTAGTCACCGAATTCCATATTTATTTATCCATTAATGAATCCATTAATGATCCATAAATGAAATCTTTATCGACTGATTCATATAATATTAAATAAAAGACGACAAGCATGTATAATTTCAGTAACCTGACTCTTCAGGAAATGACTGAAAAATCGGCCACGAAATTCCATATTTATTAACTCCTTCATAAATGGTATCTTTATAGAGGGAATTATATCCATATATAGAATTTCAGTAACTCGACGCTTCAGAAAATGAGTGAAAAATCGATCACGAAATTCCATATTTGGCAATTCCATCTTCGTGAATGGAATCTTTGTGGACGGATCATGTCAAATTAATTAAAATGGTAAAAATTATTCATCCTACTTTAATTCAAATCACATCTATGTTCAAGAATTACTAATGTTCTAAGAAAAAATTACATAGTATAAAAATAAAGGCATTTCTTTACATTTGGCTAATTTTGAGCTTTTTTATGTTTAGATGTAATCATTTTAAGTATATTAATTTTTTTAAGTTATATAAAATAATTTTTAGTTTGAAATGACTATCTATTAATTTTGTGCAAAAGTTTATTTCTGGTCGATTTTATATTAGAAAGGCTACAGAGTCATCTCTTGTTTGTCTTTAAATGTTTTTTAGAAAAGTCGCAATATGATATTTCCCCATTACCTAGAAGGGTTGAGTATAGTGTATTCTTCAATCACGAACCAAATACTATGAGTGGCTATTTTTGGAAATGAAACATTTTTAATGAGCCGTAGAAAGAAAAAAAAAAGATTGCCTAGAGAAGTTTCAAGATAATTGTTTGCTCGTATGTCTCCAGAGTGTAGCAACGCTGGGAAACCCCAAGGCGCTCATTTCGAAGCTCCGAGCCCTTGCTGAATCTTTTAAACTGTGCTCCCCGACGACACTTAAACGAGTAGAAGTAAGATTGCACAATCCCGGATGAAATTTGCAGGAAACAAAATTTCTTTACGTGTTTCGGGAAAGTAAAATTACCTTGTTTCTTGCTTTTTAAGGTTAAAGATAAAGATAAAAACCACCAGGATTTATAAGAAAAAAAGAAACAAAAATTAAAAAAGGGAAGATGTTAGGAGTGAGCAGAGAATGATGGAGCGGTGTTATGAGAGGAATCCATCTTGCGCCTGGCCTCCTTTTGAGAGTATTTTGGCGAAATATTGAAGGAGCAAGAGATGTAAAAATTTGGTAATGTTTTGGCTAGCCTGGAATTTTCTTATTTCAGGATGTGTAAAAGATTTTGATTTAATAAGGCACTAAAAATGCCCCCCCCCCCATTTCTGAAAAGCATATCTTTGATAGCGTTTGCCTGTAATATAAGTAGGAGATAAATCAGCAGCAGATAGATGACGAGCTTTAAATAATATAGCCAACATTTTTTCTCAAACACATTCCAGATATTTAAATAAATTTTCTTATTATGTTGGTCAATAACTTTAAGTAAGAGAATAATCTAATTTTCATTAACTCTAAAGATAACATTCAAACTTTCAGTCTCATTCCAGTTGGAATCAAAATACTTCCTTAATAATCTGTATGGCTGTTGCACTTCTAGCAGTATTTAAGATTTGATCAGATAGTCACACATATATATATACATATATATATTCTAAAGAAGAGCAATGGAGTCAAAACTAATCACTTAAAATTGATCGAAACAAATAATGATATTTAAAACAGAAAAGAGTGCAATGTCAAATACAAAATGAAAGATATCAGAAGAAAATATTAACTTCATTTGACCGCCATAACAGAATATAACGAATCAGCCTAAACTTAAATTAATAAAAATTGTAGACTTTAGTTCATAGAAACTTGTTACAATCCAGGATGAAATAATTTAAATAAAGGGTGACTTTTAAGATCCCACAATTAAATCTTACACCATTTTAGCTTTAGTCATATAACAATATAATAATTACAATATAAAAATTACGTTTTGAATTGCTTGACATGAAAACAGAAAATACTCGGTGTGTTTCTGCATGTAATACCGATATAAATTGCAGGGTTATAACTCCACCCACTGTTTCAAACATTACAGATATTTAAATTAAATATATGAGACAAAGACGTTACAGCAAAGTAAAAAAATGAAATTATAATCGAAATATCATTCTATTAGATAGCTGCAATTACCCAAATCATGGGCTTAGAGTTATTTTAGATAGTATGGAAACAATTTAGACAATCGTGTCTACATAGTAGAAAGATGTCAGAACGATATTATTAGGTTGGTACGTATGAAATGTCGGATTCTCTTTACATGCGGACGTTTGTCTCCCTGTTTTCATTATACTTTTGTCTTTGGCATAACCTCATTCATAGTCGTATTGTCCATTGCCAGAGACTCATTTCAGCAAAATAGGTTTTCTCGAAGGTCTTCCCTTTTGTTATTTCTTTTGAGTTTATTGCCGATATGAATTCTGCCGACATTCGCGTCATTTTCTTATATGAGTACAAACTTGGTAATAGTGCTGCAAAAGCTGCACGCAACATAAACCAAGCGTTTGGGGAGAATACGGTTAACGATCGGAAAGTGCAGCGTTGGTTCGAAAAATTTCGGACTGGCGATTTTTCCCTGCAAAATGAGCCGCGCGGAAGACCCAAAACGTCTGTGAAGAATGGTGACCTGAAGGCTCTAGTGGAAGCGGATCCAGCCATATCCACGAGGGAACTTGCTATCAGGATGAAAGTTGACCATACAACGATATTGAGACACCTTTCTGAGATTGGCAAGGTTAAGAAGATGGACAAGTGGGTACCGCACGCACTGACAGAGAGAAATAAGCTGGAACGAACTGGAATATGAAGTTTTGCAGCATCCACCATATTCACCGGATCTCTCGCCGACCGATTTTCATTTTTTCAAGCATTTAGAGCTGTTTTTAAGGGGCAAACACTATGAAAATGAAGACAGTCTAAAAAACTCGATATCAGAGTTTATTAATTCTAAAGACCAAAATTTTTTTAAGACAGGCATCTACGCTTTAAAATCTCGTTGGGAGAAGTGTATTGAAGCGAATGGAGCCTACTTTGATTGAATAAACAGCTTTTGAAGAAAGATATGCAGTTTTATACAATCACTTAAGAATCCGACATTTCATACGCACCAACCTAATATTATTTTTTTCTGAGACTATAAGCGATTCCATAATAGTTTATTCCGAATCTATATTCCTTTAATCATTCCTAAGTCTCACTGTACAAGAAGCACAGCCCAAACGTAAAGATATATAATGAGCTATCGTATTCTCTACAAACATGAAGGAGAGAAAACATGCATTTTAAATTTCCGAGTTTTTAATAAGATTTTAAGTAATTAAAATTTATTTAGATTTTGTTTATTTTCTACATAGTTTTTTAAAAATGATTTTTACATCATCGTTATATTACATCATTCTCAATGACTTTGAATTCATAAATTTTCAGAATTTTGCAAAAATCATGTTTTTTTTTTTTTAAATTTCAACTAAAATTTTAATTTATGAGATAGTAAAAAATTATTTCATAAAATGTTTAATTTTATGAATTTATTTTTCTCCTAATCTAATCAAAAAATTTTAAAAGAGTTTTTGGAAAAGAATTTTAATGTTATTTAAAATAATTTTTCATAAAGGTTATTTTATAAAATTTACTTCTGAGTATTTTTTAGAAAATCGATTTAAATTAGACTGTTTAATCAAAATTTGCCATGACTTTCTATTTTCTTCTGTTATGACATGATATAAAATTCTGAATAAACCCTTCTAAAATTTATATGAATAAAGAAATGTGTCTGCATTTTATTGAAATAAATTTTATAGATGCATCAAAATATTCTATGAACGATATTTGTATTCCAAGGTACAATTATTTAAGCCTTTATTCATTTGTTTATAACTTCGAAACAGTTTTATATCTAGTTTAGTAACTTCCATTGCTTTCTTCTATTCTTTGGTACCATCTACTATAGGAGCGAAAGTATTTTCTTTGTAAAATATCTATTTCTTCCCAACTTCGAAATTGCATACCATCTGTCGTTCTCCGAATGCTCCCAAGAGGTGAACACCAACAAAAAGATTGTCTCTGATCGAACGCATCCTAGTAATACATTCAGGCAAAAACCTTTCGAAAACTCCGTGTTTGTTCTGATGCCATCTTCTTCCTCGAAATCTGTACACTTTTTTTCGCTATCTATCTACCCACCAGCAGCAGCACGATCGGCAGAACTCATCATCGGCAAAGTCACGTGGTGTGCCAAAGTGCTTCCGGTTCTTCGCATACAAAAGACGGAAGTGATGTTGATAGATGACCGTAATATTGCCAAATCCTCGCAATGAGATTTTTCAGCCGAGGTTGATGCTGCGGCTTCGTAGGTAGCGCGCTAGGGGCCACGGGAAGAAGAACCGAAGGGGAAAATGAAGAAAATATTCCGTTTCGCAAGACCTGTTCCACTCCATATTTACTCACGCGCGAGGACCCGCATTCGCTGTTTATCCTATCTATCAAAATGAGATTTCTCGGAAATGGCAAGGTGTTCGCGAATACTTCATAAAGCTGTTGGAAAATTCAAAACCGGGAAGACATGGGTTTGGGGTTTTATTTGGAGGTGGAATTTTGCTGTCCATGTTAGGGGCGCGTTGTCAAAATATCTAACAATAGTTAACGCAGCAAAAAAATACATACATCGGAATTTTGATGTTTGTATTTTTAGAAGGAAGATACTGAAATTGTGTTGACAAAAAAAATGCAAGGCTAGTTATTCGGATTACAAAGATGATTCTTCATTCTAGATGTTTTTCTCTGAATAAATATCAGTTAGAAAAAAGTCAGAATCAATCGGATAAATATTAGTTTTAATGTCCAATGGAAGGACGTGTTGTCAAAATATCTAACAATAGTCAATGCAGTAATACCAAAATTTTGACGTTTATATATTTCGTAGGAAGGTCTTAAAATTTTGTTGACAAAGGAAACTAAGCCGAATTTAGGCGGGTTACAACGATTATGCTTCATTCTAGTTGTTTTTCTTTTAATAAATATCAATTGGATAAATATATCACAGCAGCTCTGTCTCAGTGAAAAAAGTCATAAAAATTGTGTTCAGATATAGATAAACGTGTTAGAAATAGATAAACTTCATATTTTTATGAAAATTTTGGATAATTTTTAATTTTTTAATAACCTAAAGAAATATTTTTGATTTCTAATTTATTATCAGTTAACGTAAAGCGTTCTATTTAATAATACTATTCTAATATGAATAATTTTTTCTTATGGATGTTTGAAAGTTCAAAAGCTAGAAGGCATGGGTGTGGGGTTTTATTTGGTGGTGGAATTTCGCTATCCAAGTGGAAAATATCTAATAATGGTTAATGCAGCAATATATATCAAGATGTGTGTGCAAACAGCTTAGTAGAAGGATATTAAAACTGTGTTGGCAAAGGTATGTGAGGCTAGTTTAAGAAAATTACAAACATCATTCTTCCTTCCATTTGCTTTTAATAAATATCTGCTAGGAAATTGTATCATAGCAACTTCGCTTTGGTGAAAAAGATACCAAAGTGCATGTTAAATAGATGAACATAATTAGTTGGAAATAGATAATCTTAATTTAAAATTTTATGAAAAGTCTTAATAATTTTGAATAATTTTAAGATATATTTTTGTTTTTTATTTACTGTCCATTAAGATAAGACGTTCTACCTTATTATCCAATATGAATAACAATTTTCATATTCATATTTTGGGCTTGAAGAAAATTGATAAATTTATTCATGCAAAAGTTTATTAATGTATGAAATTATTTCAAATAAGTGGAATTAAAAAGATTTATTGGTGTTAGCTTTTTTTTGAAGAATTATACCTTATCTTCTTCACTAATCTCCAAAATGGTTTTTTTATAGTATTGTAATAGATAACTATATAAATTAAACAGTAAAATGATATTACAGATTGGAAAAAAAATCAATATAATTCGTAGTTAAGTTTTTAGCAAGTCGTATTGTAACATATTTCTATTTTGTAACAAAAAAAAATCAAAAGATAATTACTTAAATGATCCAGAGGATATTAAAAATTTTAAGTGGAGATTGACATTTGTTATTAATATCATTTTGATAAGATTTAATTATGAATCATTGAATGGAAAATGGCTTATAAACGGCGATTAGAATTTTTTTATTGGCAAATATTTTCGAAAATGAAATTCATCAAATTAACAATATTTGTTTTTGACTTACTATTGGTTTAGACTTTTTGAATCTGTCTCCTCTTTTGCTTTTTTTCCCATTCAAATTTTATTTCCTATAAAGTTGTTCACATTTATTTTTATGTATGTTTTGTATGACATATTTTTTCTTTAAAATGCGTTCATTCTTTTTTACTCATTTATTTCTATACACAATTATTTTATTTCACATATTTAATTTTTTCTACTTTTCAAAAATGTTTTTACCTTTCACTTTTATATTTTTGATTTTTAATTATCACCTGATTAATTTTTTATTAATAATTATGTTGTCATTTGTGTACTACAAATCTTTCTATTAAATTTACAAGGTTTAATTCATGATCCACTTCACAACTCATGTTCATGATACTGCTTGAATAACCTCAAGTTTATTATTGGGAGTTAGTGGAATGGTGTTATATTAGATGACTTTCCTAATATTTTACATTTAAATAATAAATAATTAAGGTAATAACAATTTTTATGGGAGTTAAAAAAGACTTAAGGAAAAATTGCTATGATACAGTACGCTGAAATCTTTTAGTTAAATGAAAGAGTATTATAAGTGGTACATAATATTGACAGTCTCAACACAGTGAAACTTTTTAAATTCAATAAATTAGTGTCATAAAAAATTTTTAAAAATAGGTTGATAGTGTAGTGGAAGCTTTATAAGCCAGATAACATACTCAAGACTGAGTGATCACTTTTAGTCTTGTGGTCATGTCATCTGGCTACCATCCATAAGGTCCCAGGTTCGATCCTAGCTATCGCCAAAATAGTAACATTGGTGACCTAGGACGATGAAAAAAAACAAAAAAAAAAAAAACGCAACCTTCATTCAGCTGTTGTAGCGCCCTCTACCCGAAAAAATTAAAAATAAAAAAAACGGCGATAAATAATCAGCCGATTAAAAAAATGGCGATAAATAATCAGCCAAATAAAAATGAATTAAGCTGATAAATAATCAGCCAAAAAAACAAAAGAGAAAAAATGGGTAAGACGCATTAAAAATTCAACAGCCAATAAGATCACTACAAAACAGAAACAAAAATATCGTTCGTCTCGCCTCTCACTGAAGGGGGAGTATTGTAGTGGAAGCTTTATAAGCCAGATAACATACTCAAGACTGAGTGATCACTTTTAGTCTTGTGGTCATGTCATCTGGCTACCATCCGTAAGGTCCCAGGTTCGATCCTACCTATCACCAAATAGCAACAATAGTAATTCGGCATTCTACGATATGGCATGGAAAAAATGATGAAAAAGCAGACTCATTTCTTTGGAAGTGTAAAATACTCATATTATTTATCGTCATGACACTATATCATGAATTCATTTACCCCAATTAAAAAATCTAAGCTATAATTGGAAAATAACATAATGAAATTTTTAATCAGAAATTTTAGTCTAATATATTACTTTCATTTCTTACTATCAAAAGTATTCGATATTGGTATGAATTTATAATGTTGCGTTCCTGGGTATTTTGTTTCCTTGATAGGAATAATATCATAAAAATAGCTTTTAAAGATTGCTGAATTGATACTAGCCTAGTGATTTCTGGGGCCGCGGTGGCCTGGTGGTAAATTCTCAGCTTCGGAACCGAAGGGTTTCAGGTTCGAGACTCGATTCCACCGTAGATCCGTCGTGTGAGGGGGGCCCTTGCACGATAAATCTGTCAGGTCAAACGTCCTCCCGCTGGTGTGGTGTGGTGTGGAGAGGGGGTGCCAGTTCAGGTGTCATCCTCGTCACCTGATCATGGTTCAAAATTACGAGGTCCGTCCCAAAATAGCCCTAGAGTTGCTTCAAAACGGGGCGTTAATCTAACCAAACCAAACCAAACCAAACTAGTGATTTCTGACCTTGGCGACTAATATGACAACCACAAGGTGACAAAAAGGAAAGACTTAGAATAATCGAGATCATTGCTTATCTCCTTTGGGACTATAGTTAAAGTGTTCGATCTGGAGCATTCGGGGTCCGATTATAGGATCTGTAAAAACAAAAATGCCCAAATGAGAGGAGTCGGTTCAATAGAAGAATATAGGAGTAATATCTCCATCTTTCTTTGATTATGAGTTATGGATTTCTGAAAGTTCTTTTTTTGTGTATGTTTCTTTCTTTCTTTCTGTCCCGTGTAGAATGAAACCTTATTCGTGACAGAAACTACTGAATTTTTCACTTGACGTCCATCGCAAATCCGGATTTTCCATTTCCAGTATTTAACAAAGCACTAAAAGATATTTTATACACATTCATTAACATTAAAATAGCGAAAAGTTATGTAATTAGCTAATAATGCTTATCCAGAGATACATTTTCATATTTACTTGATATATTTTCAATATAATCTGTATCGATTTCATTTTAAATCCATTATATATCTCGTAAGAGGAAGAATGATTAAATATCGTTGCATAATGTGGAATTAAAGATTAAATGACTAGCACAATTATATTAATTCTATAATCATGGCAGTTTGTTTATGTAATTATACGTTTATATAATTATATGTTTAGATAATTATACCTTTAATATAATTATTTATTGGCCATGATAATATTCTATTTAAATATTTTTGGTACACAATTATTAAGCAAGCACAAGTTATTTTTAAATAAATATAAATCCATACTAATGGGGCAACTTGAAAAGAAATTTAAGAAAAGTTTATTTCGAACTTCCGTTGTATTAATAATAATATAATAATTTAAAAGATTTTAATAATAAAGTAATTTTAAAGATAGCTGTGATGAAATTTTTTTATTAAAATAGAATAATTTAAAAATGATTTGATCAAATTCTTTTTCGGCTAAAAATGTAACTTACATAAATTTCTTTTAATAAAATCGACTTTTAAAGAAGCATTATGCTTGGAAATAGTCTTATGTTTTTAAGCCTGAATTTTTAAGACTTTTATTTTCATGATTCTATATTTTTACACTTTTGAAATAAATATAACTTATACATTACAAAATTTGCCAGAATGTTGAATATAAACCATACTGCTTACTTTCTCTAATAAAGCGGAAGATCTAAAAAAAAATTTTAAAAAAAATATCACTCCCCCATCACATTTCCTTTAGTGGTTCTAACATAGAATTGAATTCCATACCGATTTTTCCTATTTGTACTTTATAGACGCCAAACCGCTTTACTTTTTGCCAAAATCTTTCATGAAGGGAAAGGCTCATGTAAACGCTATTGTGCAATGGATCTTACGTATGTATAAATCCTTTACAACAAATAAAAATGCATTCAGCATTCCGTAGCATATTCTTTTGAGTCGCAATCCAAGAAAGTGGCTTGAATAACGCATTATGATGATTCATGGAATATATCTGCTTTCTATTCAGGTTGTTTCTGAAAGAAACGGTATCCTTCCGTTTCGTAGCCACCAAATATGTATTCAGTAGTGCCAAGCAGAGTTTCTTAGTTTTTTTCTGTGGGAATTTATTTCTTACCTGCTCCGAGAGATGTAATACACCGGCGAATGGTATATTAGTTTTCGAAGTTGTTTGCTAGAGTTTGAAATATTTTTACAGAAGTTTCTTCCTTTGTGTTCTTTTATTACATAGTGTTGCTGAAGCTGTTAAGTCACTGTAAGAAAATTGATTGATAAAATGGAATTATAGTTTTGCGTACATAATTTGTTTTGTGACGGAGGTTATAAACAATTTCCATCTTCAACATAGAATCTATTTGATTAATGAATGCAAATAAAATAATACGAATATCCTTATTAATTTATTAAAAGAATATATAATTCTTATAAGAAAATTTTTAAGATAACATTTTTTACTGTTCTATTGCAAAAATAGAATTGTTTGATAATTATTTATGGATCCAAGAGAAAGAAATTATAGAAATGTGGTATTTGAATAAAAATATTTTTATCGAATCGGCATTTTAATCAGACTTATAGTATATTTTAATTTATAATGAAATTTTTGGAATTATATTTGCCACTCTTTTCACTGCAGTTGAGTTTCTGTAAGCTATTGTTTTCATATTATTACAAAAAGAAGCATGAGTTATTACGATAATTTTGTACAAATACAGATAAAAATTTATTTTTTTAATAATATGTTAAAAGTTCATGATTTTTAATCTTCTAATAATGTTTTTCTCAAGTAAAATTGAAAATATAGTAAAATAATAAACATACAGTTTAAGCAGCTTCTATGATTTTAACATGATCATAACGTGAAACTTAAATTTGCATTTAAAATAATAAATTACTCGTTTTTGTATAAAATTTTTATCCTCATTTACAGGAAAGATGATAATTACCTTTTCTTATTTATTTTTCATACTTTTTATAAAAATCTTAGATTCTTTATATTAAACGATTTTTTTTATATCTGACTTCACGTTTCATTATTTTTGATTTTGATATTTATTTCGTTCTCTAAATCATCCAATGAGATGCACAGAATTATAACTTCTTTACATGAGCTTTTGAACGACTTACATGACTATGAATTATATAAACATACAGTTTATTCACATAAAAAATTTAATTAATTAAAACTTTTCAAAATTTATGGCATTATAAAGGATTATTTAAAGCTTCATTAATAAATTAAAATTAAATTTATATAAATGTATAAATTATACTTATGTAAATAAATAAAAATAATTATCTATGAAATCATAAATTTAGTTAATAAAAATATATGAATTAATTACATAAATTTCAACGTTCAATTTTTCATGAATATAAAAAGAACTTTATAAAATTAAAACTTTTTGGTCATGAAACTAATGATATTTTATAAAATTATATAATGAAAGACCTCAAAAGAGAGAGCAAACATGGTTAGATTTCTTCACAGGTCAATTTTATATGTACAAATGAATATCTTGGTGTAAAAAGTAGTTGAATAATTCTATTTTATTTATTTTTAAAGAGTAAAAGAGTTTTTGCTGGCGTAAGACTTTAAAATAACAAAAAATTGGATCGAAAAATGAAATAAAATATAGAAGACTATAGCAAATTCCTTAAATTTCTTTAACTCAATTCATAGATTAAATAGGAAAAATAATGAAAAGCTTAGTATTTTTTATAACAGATGCATTAAAATACTCTTTTTGGATTAAAAATAATTCTTAGTTTACAATCCATGCTATGAAATGAAATTGTTTAGAATAAAAACATTGAATCCAATTAAAATTTTCATTAAAACTATAACTTACTTTATGAAATTTAATTCTTGACTTTTTCAATTTTTTCCTTGAAATTTGATCGTTTAATAATACCGATACTTCGTTTTTGTCATTTTTCTATTTAAAATATTTTATTGAAGATACTTTTATTTAGTTTGATAATTGTATTTCTTATCATTCTTTTTACATTAACTTTCGAGTTTTTGAATGCAAGAGAAAATGAAACACATTAAATTTGTAAGAAAAGAAAGATAAAAAAGAAAAAGATAAGTAAATCAAAATAAAAAATAACTTAGAAATGAAATAAAATATACAATAACATTTTTATAATAAATCGATTAATTAATTAAAAATATGTACAATTATAAATAATTCATTTGTTTTCATTAGAAAACCAAACAAAAACATTTCCAATTTTTTTTAAAAAATAGGAAGATGTTCACTGTTTTATTATTTTGCAATCATAACCTTTACTTTATGTAATTTTATTTTATTAAAGACATGATGCAGTTTTGAATTTCAATATTTTTCCTATTTTTTGCTTTCAAATTTCTAGATTCTACAGTAATGTCAATTTTTAATTATATTTTCCTTATCACACTATGCAAATTGAAACTTTCCGGTAGTTTTAAATTTTAGAAAATTTAATTGCAAATGTAAAGAAAGATATATTTATTATATTTTTTAAAAAAGATATATTTAAACTAAAACAAAAATTTTATACAATAAAAGAAAAATACAGTTTAAGGCATCAATTAAGTTCTAACACAAAATGGGAGATATAATTTCTCATAAAAACAATTTAATTTTTTTAGAAGAAAAAAATATGAAGTAAAATTTTTTTTGAGGCTATGCTTCTTTCATATTTATATTGCATTCATTAAGCTTATGAAGCTTGTTTTTACGCCTAAATTAATTATTTTTTCTTTATTTTTAATTAATTATGAATTATTTCCTGCATTGCTGATAACCTGAGACCTCTTTATTCGTAATTTTGTGCTTGATTAGATATAATTCAAATACCAAAAAGTGAAAACCAAGTATCTATTTCTTTTTATTTGGAATAATTTTTTTTGTCCTTTTATTTCCAATGTTATTTTCATTCAATACTTATTTCTATGCTTATATAAATGTCCTGATAATAGAACTTTAGTTTGAACCTCATAAAATAAATCATTAAAAAATTCCTTAATAGCTATACATATTTACAAAATTAAATATATCAAAATTAAATATTTTTCAGAGGGTATTTAAAATAAAATAAAGCAATTTTTAAAGTCATTTTATATACATATAAAAAACTCAATCTAGTTTAATCCTTATTGACTTAGTTCTAAAATGGTTTCTTATTTTCTGGACCAATTCCACCTCATTTCATTAATGATACATGAATTCTGTTAAACAGCTTTAATTAGTTCTTTCCAAATGAAGGGATAAAAGTCTGTAAAGCGAATTCTTTTAAAACATACATGTATTTCCTTTCTATATCTACCCATTCCAAAGAACCCTATCAGAATATGACAGCGTAAAAACAAGGGGGGAGGGAAATGTTTCGCTTTTCTAGCATTTCTATCGTCTGTGTACGTCCAAGCTTTTTTTGTAACAGATCATGCCTCTCGGAATGGAATAAAACGAAGTTTTAAAATTTTGAACTTTTCTTTACTGTCTTCAGCTACAAATCTGCTTTAAACATTATATTTTTTACACCCACTCGTACACACACACACGCAATATTACTTGAGCCACCACTATTTTGAAGAACATATGAAATCAATTTTGAAACCATAACTGATAATGTATGAAGCAAAAAGTTTGAAGAACTTCGAATTCCAGCAAGACAATAAATGTCAAATAAAAATTTTATATGTACTATTTGCTTCCGATAATTTGCGCTTCTGTTAGCTAAAATCTTATTATCCAAATTATTCCTATCTTAACGCTTTGTTTTTATCCACGTAAAAATATATAAACATGAAATCAAAAATCAAGAAAGTGATCAAATGGTTGTGAATTTGGAGAATATCTTGCAGAACAAGGTTGGTTCATGCCTCAGAGGGTCATTTTAATGGTAAGCTATTAAACATGTCAAATTACTCATTACATTGCTCTCAATCTTAAGTATACCTCAGGGTAATCAATATTCATTCTGGCTTAGTTGCCAGGTTAGATGAATGGAGTTTCGAATTCTTGAAGAAACGCGAAAAGGGCATGCATCAAATGCTCTGAGCATTTGATAAGAAGTACGTTTTTTTCGAAAAGAAATTGTAAAAAGAGCAAATATGGGTTTTATACTTTTAAAAATAGAAGGGAAAAAAGTGAAAATAATAATAACAACTCCAACAACAATAAAAAATATCAGGTTCGAATAAGTTCTCAAATAACCGACTATCTTTCATTTTTTACATTTTGACTTCAATTTTAAATGAACATTATGTTAGACAATGATCCGAACTTTTGAGTCAGTCTTTGGGTTTTTCCACTTCCAATCCATGATCT
>JAPMOQ010015927.1:114028-213787 GCA_026543055.1 Argiope trifasciata
AACTTTTGAGTCAGTCTTTGGGTTTTTCCACTTCCAATCCATGATCTCATGTAAACAAAACTGAAAGATTCGAATCCGACTTTTCAAAGTTTAGTGATTTGTTGTTGGTGGCACTTATTATGCAAATTACGCATACTTAACTAGTATAAATACGTGTGGAATTAATATCTGTGGGTTTTTTGATGTTAGAATGAGGCTCGGATGATATAAGACCATGCGGTTGGCTTGCCTTTTAGGAATTTTTAAGATGAATCGCTGCGTTTTTAGATTGAATGGTCGAATTCGAATCTTTTAAAGTTTATTCAAAGTATGTGGTAATATTAATTTATTTTGATCTTTATTTTTGAGATTTAACGTATTATTTCTTTTCTTTTTGCTCTAAGAATGAGCCTGTTGACTTTTACTTAAATAAATATGAACTTTCATGAAAACTGCTTTTATCATTCTTCCTCGACAATAAATTCCACTGCACAACTTTGCTAATTTCGGATTAATTTATCCGGAAATCTAACACATTAATTAGTAAGTTTTTAGAAATCAAAGGTTTTAAAAAATATATGTCAACATATATCAAATTAATTATCTTATATCAATTATATTTCATCTGTTATCTTTTCCCTTAAGAACAAAGAGCCTTTTTGGCAAGTACGGTACATCCTTTTTTATTATATTTTCTTTTCTGTTAAATTCTCTGCCAAGAAACAGATCTGTCGAAATGTAATTCAAATAAAATTATGAACAAAAATCTTTGAAGCGTTTTTAAACTTCCAGCTTTTTTTTCTAAATTGAATTTTTCCATGAATAAGATGATCCATAGGTGCACAAAGATTAGTTAACGGATAAGTAAGTGACTTTTTATTTTCTTGGGAATGATAGCTCAATTATATTGGTCACATTTCAAATGACTGTAAGTACATTTTGGATGAGGTTGCGGCATGTATATGTACTGGACATTAGTAATAACATGAAAAAAATTGAATTACAATCATAAATCCAGGGTATTTAAGGTCCACTATTCTTTATAAGGAGTATAATTGCTATTAATTATATTCTTCCGGACATTAATGGAGGTTATTGATTAAGTCTGGATACCACTTTGTCATAGGAACAAACATTTAAAAATTCTAAATCAATATAAGTTTAATTTAATTAAGATAGCTATTTTCATATCCATTCTTTACTCTTTTAATATTACATTGTATCCATGATTTTATCTCAAAATCCTAACACTTAATAATTAAGAACCTCACTAAAAACCTTTAAAAAATTTTTGGATCCATTTTATAAAATCCATATGAAAAGAAAAAAAAAAAAATAGACAGATTATCACAGGAATAACATTCATTTCCTTAGAAATGTCGTTCCTTTTCTTTTAATTTAAAATGATTTTGATTTAAGAACTCAAATTCCTCCTTTGAATAAAGATATTTTTACTACTAATAAAACTGTGTGAGTATAAATATATGTTGGCATTCAACAAAACAGGAAAGTAACCATAATTTGCCTCAAATATAAATTGAAATTGGGAATGTATACCTTAAAGCGCATTTTTTGATAGTTTAAATTAGCAAAATTAATATAAAATCTTAGACTTTCTGTTGGTTATTTCCTGAATTATTATGATATAAAACGTTTTTCCTGCTACCTTTAAATTTAAAACATTTCATTCAAAGTTATAAATTTTGCTTTTTTACAGGTTTCCTCAAGTTTAGAAATAATAGAAAATAAGAATAGAAAAAATTCGTAGAAATCCATCTTTAATAGAAAAAATCCACTTTAAAAATATTTATACGACATATCTTTTCATTGTTTTGATAAAATAAAAATAGTTTACAACGTTGGAGCAAAACATTTTTTTTCTATTTTACTTTCCATTTTTGCTAACTAAAATATGAGTTTCGATTAATTATTTACTTTTTGAGTAAGTTTCTTTATTTTGTGGTAAGTAAAACATTCAAATGTGTACTTTTATTGTAGAATATATTGTTACGGATTTCCTATATTAATCCGTCGAGTTCGTTTTTTTACCTCGTATATAGTGGTTGTGTATGGTGTGAGATAATGACACACAGAATGATCACTCCTTTGGTAGGAGATACAACACAGACGTTTATTTACAGGACGAGGACAGGACAGCGCAAAGACGACAACTATACACAACACAACTATATACAGTCGATACGAACACACAGGATAGCACACTACAAATAGTAGTCCACAGGCAAAAATTCCGTAGTGACAATGTCCATAGCTCGCAGAGCGGCCAGACAGGATCCAGCCGGAGAGGGAATCTCTAAGGGATTCACTTTACACCACATGGGTCTCTCCAGAATAGGCTGAAACTATTCCTCTATCTTTTCTTGCCTTTGCTGTCGACTCACTACTTCGCACAACGGGACTACTCCTTAGTTCGGGACAGCTCCGTTCCAGACGACGGCACAGCGGGCTACAACACAGGTTTCGTCAGAATAGACCACCAGCAGTCCTCCATTCAGGACTCCTAAGTTCAAGACCTCTATATCTCTAGGTCTTCTCAATTAATTCCGTCGCCTTACTTGTTTGCTTCGTTGAACACCAGGCCGTTCAACTTCGGCTTGATTCCTCTAGATTCTTCTTCAGGTCTTCTTTCCCTTTTCTGCGCTGCTTATCTTTGACTTTTTCCGACTCTCCGCAGCCTCCTGCCTTATATATACCCGCGGTAGGCGGGGCTAATCAGGAGCGTTCTAGCTGGATCTCGGCTTCTAGTGGATGGATCGGGAAAATTCTCAATGTTTCAGGTACTTTCCCTTTTGTCGCCAAAGTTGCCGAATTTGTCGCCAAGTTCCAATGGTTGCCAAGTTTGTCACCAAACATTGGCGACTAGAAGATTCTAATACATAATTTTTTTAAAGTTTTCTGCCGATCACTGCCGAAGGTTATAGCCGAGGCTTTTGTGGTCCATCTATGATCCGCAGACTAGCGGGCTGGGATCCAGCTATTTATGTCTCAAATAATAATAAAGATGAATGTGTATGTATACGTTGACCCCTTAGAGGTCTGACTATTTGATATACAAATACTAAAACTGGAACATATATTTTTCAGAGGGTAGAAAGTTAGAATAGTTTTTAAGAGTTTAATTAATTAAAATTAAGAAAAAAATTTCACTTTTTGGCGTCAAATATCTTTAAAATATTAATGTAAAAAGAAATCTTTTTCAGCTTTTTAAAACTTAAAGAAATTATCTTTCCAATGATACCAAATTGTTTGTCCATAAGTAATTTCATTCATTGTTCAGATCGAGATACAAGGATTTGACTTATTTTTCCATACCATGTTAGGTTTCTATGTTATTTTCCATATCGTGTAAAGGCAACATTTCAATAAATGTCTTCAAATTGTGTTGTATTTAAAATTAAAGTTTAGTTTCAAAATCAAATAATGGTAGACAAATTGTAATAAGCCTCTATTTAAAAATAATTCTGCTTCATCTTGTGATATAAATGGATGGGTGCATAATGATATAGACAGATAATTAAGGAAATGCAGAGTACTATTAATAGAACTGTGTAAGGCTTTTAAAATTATGCAAATTACACCAGTTTCAAAAGTTAGAGTTTAAAAACATTTTGTCAAATACTAGAATTTTTAACAATAATCCTGGTGAATAAATTTTCTGTGGGTACATATGATCAATACAAGAAATTTATCTCATCCACCATCAGATTTTCAAATTCACATTCACCATTTCAAAATTTCACCATCAATTTTTCTGAGCTGAAACGCTTATTGAAAAGCAAAATAATGAAAGATTCTGAGAAATTTTAGTTTTTTATTCTGCTACATCTTTTGCAAAAACTACCTTTTAAGCCAAAGTGCAAAGCATTAATTTTCAGCGATGCTAATTTCATTCCTCTAGAACTTTTGTGAAATTAATATTTCAAAACTAATTTATGCATTGGTTGAAATATTAGTTTTTTTACGCTTCTCAGAAATTCAAACCAATATTTTTGATTCAGTACATCGTTCATTCCATTGTCGATTTAAAATTACGCTAAGAATACTTCAGGCGTTATCTGCAAAATATATTTTTATTTTCTCTGCTATTACATAATGTATACATTTTTTAATATATAAGTTTTGTTGTTACTGTAACGCATATCCCTTATCAAACCGTTGGGTTTACTTATTTGTATAGTGTATGCGTTTGGTGTAGAAGATAATCAGTAATGATTAATTCTTTAGTAGAAGACACAACACAGACGACATTTATTTACAGGACGATGGCAGGACTGAACAAAGATGACAAATATTTACAGAACACAACAATACAGAGCCAAGACGAGCACACAGGACAGCAGACGCTAGCCTACACTCACAGTCGACCACAACAAAACCTGTCGATACTGCTACGTTCAGTTGTGGTGGGGTGGTCGGCTGTATACAAGAAAAAGTAGCCGACACGTAGAAATTCAGTAGTGACAACGCCCACAGCTCACAAAGCTACCAGATAGGATTCAGCTAGAGAAAGTATCTTTGAAGGATACTGTCTACTCTTTTGTACGTTTCTCGAATCGGCTGAAACTTCCCCTGTCTCTTCTCGGTTTCGCTGCTGACTCACTACTTCAATTCGAGACTACTTCGCAGTTTAGGACTGATTCTGTCATGACGACGATATAACGGGATACGGCACACGACACAGGCTTCGGCAGAATACCTTACACTGCAATTCAGCATTCCTTCGTTGCCTCTGTATTCTCCCTTCGACTCCTATGCTCAGGACTCCTATCCACGACCAATTCAAGACCTCCCAATTCAGGTCTTCTTGATTGACCCCACACACACCATCATCAGATTTCTGACCTTATATAGCACCGAGAGGACTAATTAGGATCTTTCTGGACTTTTCTGGATGTATACGGTTCCAAATGGATGGATCGGGAAAATTCTTGATGCTTCTGGTATTATCCATTTCGCCACCAAGTTCTGGAATCTCTCATGTGACACCCATGCACCATTCAACACCCATGCACCATTCAAAGATGGCTGTAAATCAGTCTTCCTTACGATGACATTATTAGTATGATAAAGCAAAATTACAGGTTCGTAACATTACTTTTTGTTAAATCATGGGTCTTAGATGCATGCAAAAATATTGACCAATAAATAGTACATCCTTGAATTATTTGGTTCCAGAATTTGAAACATATTTGCATTTTAAATCTGTGGAAGTAATTTTAATTACTTATCATTTTAAGTTATCGTGTTAATTTATCTATTAATAGGACAGATAAATTTCATATGGAAATATTTCGTTCAAAAAGTAATAGCAATCTGCAAAGTTGGTGTAGGAAGGATATATAAAATTTCACTGCCTCACTCAAGTGACTTTAAACTGTCTGTTTTGAAGATATACATACATAATTTCAAAAGTGTGTATTTCTTACACTGGGAGGTTTGAAAAGTAGAGATTTGTCAAAATCTCAAGCAAAACGTTTTCTTCGAATTCTTGATAACAAAAAGAAAAAAAAATCTACTGCTGTTTATTTAGTTAATTAAAAATTGCATTAAACGTAATTTATTGTGAAATTTATAGAAATTGTTTTTTTAAAAATTAAATTCTTTTCTGAAAAAGAAAAGGGTGTGAATTCAAAATCAATATGTATCCGTCTTTATTTGTTACTTTGTTTATAATTATTTCCATTTCAGAGTAAGTAGATTACTTTTCCAACATATCTATAACCTTAAAGAAACTTTCCATTCCTAATTAATAAAACGAGATCCTTTTAATTTTATTTTGTTCAAAGAACCATTTTCAATTTTCAGTTGATTAAAATGTTATATTTTAACTCAATAACCAATGCAAAGACATTTTATACTTAAAAACAAAGAATTTTATAATGAGATAGAGATATTTCCACTTTTAATCGCATATCCGATTTCCATTTCTGTTTTAATAATCCGTTTAAGAAAGAATTTGCATACTTTTAATCACAGTAAATTTTCGGTAATCCTAAGTAATATTTCTAGGAGCAAGAAAAAGCTTTTCATTAATTAAATAATTTTTTAACTTTAAAATGGTTTTCAAGAGCTACATTTGAGGCTTTTAAATGCATTTGCCACGCTAAGCTGATTATTTTTGGTTCATATCCTATAATTTTAAAATGACAGATGGTATTAATAGAAGTCTAATTTTCCCTTTAAGTGGAATATAGAACTATTTTATTATCATGCTTTGAAGTTCTCTAGATTTTGATTGCATAGGTATAAAAATTCTTCAAAAATAATTCGGCAAAACATTTATTAAAGGATAATTAATACCGCGTTTTTTTATTCTTTTAAATAGAGATTTTTCATTATAAATACAGTATCTAGAACAAGATCAATACTCTTTGCGATATTTAATAAATTATTAATAAATTAAAATAACATTCATTGCTTAGTATTATTCGAATGAATTTAGGCAATTTTAATAAGAATTTGTCGTTAAGGATTAATAAAAATTAAATTCTCTAATACAATATAATTTTTGGAGCAAGACTTGACTGCGTTTCATGGAGGTTTAATACTTTTGTTCCCAATTCTCTTCAAATTTCATTGGGTCATGGTACAAACTTTATTATCGAAATGTAGCAATTTAGATTTAGCATTCATTTCTGTCGTACAGTTAGGTCCTGATTAAGTCTGCCATAATGAATGAAACATCGTAAGGTTGACGAAACGTAAAATTCTAGAGATTAGGTAGCCGACTCATATACCTTCTTCATCGTCTGACAATGGCTTACAATTATGTATGATGTTTGTTCATGAATAATTCCAAAAATGGATGTAAATATATCAATTCTTTGTCATATGGAATATGCTATTTTACTGTCTCAACACAGATTTTTGTGATATTTGCCTATGAAGGTTGTTAGTTGTATTTGCTTGCATCAACAATTTATGGATTAAAGTAACATCATGAAATGGTTCCCTACGATTATCATTCATAAAATACAACATGTTTTGTTGAGAACATACTTTATAGTTATTTTTTTTTACGAAAAATAGGGATAAAAGCATAGTTTAGCATTATGGTGCTTTCTTTTAAACCATACATTCTTCAGTGGAAGAAAAGTCGAAATTAGATTTAATTTTGATTGTTTCATTAGAATAACAATTTAAAATTTTCTTTTTAATTTAAAAGATTCATTATTAAAATTTAGATAAAGTTAATAAAATAATAAATCTGACACTGAATTCCTAGTAAAAATTAGGCAAAAAATAAAGCATATTTCTTTTACATTTTGAATACCACGTGTATAGCAGTTCATTAAATACAAAAATGCAATATAAGCATATTTCTGTCAAATTTGATTATATGCAGTTACATATATATATATATAGTTTTAGGGTTTGAGTAAGCATCTGGGAGAAATTTGTACTGAATAATTTATAGTAATAATTAATTCTAATGTCTGAGTTTCTTATTCAATAATCTGCAGAGATATTTTTGTTTAAAACTATTTTTGCATCATAGTGAAATTGGAAATTTTATCTTTAAATTATAATTATTTCATTACCAAATAATATTACAAAAATTTCTATTATTATGATGAAAATATAAAACATTTAACTGTTTCTTCATATTATTAATGCGTTAAAGAAAGTCAAATAGATTTCGAAGGTCTCAAATAATATAAATCGGTGTAATTTCTATCATATTAGAAGTATAATTTCAATTAAAGTAAACCCTATTAATTATATTGTAGTATAATTATTTATTAAATTCATCTGTACTTAAAATGCAGTATAATTTTGGTACTAAGCAGGTATAAAAGAATCCACTACTTAAAAATAGTTAATGGATAATAATTGGCTTATTCATGTTTCAGAATGTTTCAAGTCGTTTTGCAATGTAATTGCATAAGAAACCAATTAATTCAATAATATATTCAAAACTACAATAATGATTTCAAACAATAATAATTTGTTTTGATAAAAAAAATCCATTTATTTAGCATTGTTACTGATTTATTAGCAGCTGACAGTAGAGGTTTTTATTTCTATTTTCAACAAAGGAATTTTAACAGTCTGTCACCCAATAATTTAAATTAGAATTCCTTATTGTTCGTGTGAAATAACCAGAAATCCAGTTGTCTGAATGTCTGTCTGATGTCAGTAGTCTAGAATAAATTTCTCACCTGACATTATCAGAACTAAATTAAGCTGATACGTCTGAGTTTGCAGAACAATTGTTCAAATTGCTTAAAGTTAGAGCAGCTTTGACGTTTGTTTACTGTATAGTTAAGGTAGGAAATAATTTATGTCTTTTGAAGATTTCACAGAAGTATTGCGTTATCATTTTGTTCCAAAAGGGATGAAACTTTGATAGATATGGATATTATTATTTAATATAAATATAAATATAAAATTATAAATATAAAAATATAAATATAAAAATATAAAATTATAAATATAAAAATATAAATATAAAAATAAAATTATAAATATAAAATTTATACATTTTTATCAAATACCGTATAATATACCGTAAATAAAAAATAATTTGGAACAAAATAGATATTAGATTTGATTTTGAATACTATTTAAATACTATACTATGAATGCTATTTTCAATACTATACTATTTAAAATGAAAACGTATTTTTTGTGTATCTGTAATATGAATATGTTTGCACATAATTTAATACTTAAAATGTATTTTAGGAACTACTAGTCGCTTCATCCACGGTTTCCCATGCAATTTTTTTTGTTCTCTATGCTTGCAAAAAAATGAAAATTGCATTAATTTTTTTGCTTGGATTCTTATATGTTATTCTTTACGATGCTTTAGAACCCTCTGAACTAATTCGAATAGGAATGAATTCATTTATATTAAAAATTTCGTTAAATAAAATCTTTAATCTCATCAAACCTATTGCCCTACATGATTTGCCAATCCAGAATTTTGAAAGAAAAAACAAATCAATGCTGATTAATACGCGCAAGTGACAGAAATGATTAAATATGCATTGATAATTATCATGAATGTGTGTTGGTACTCTGTGGTTGGACCATTTGATCTTGGGGTATCCAACCTGATGCATACGCATTTTCTAGAATATATATATATATATATATATATATATATATATATATATACCGAGAATGATTTAAATAATAGTAAATCGATTATTTTT
Source organism: Argiope trifasciata (assembly GCA_026543055.1). NCBI lineage: Eukaryota > Metazoa > Arthropoda > Arachnida > Araneae > Araneidae > Argiope > Argiope trifasciata. Next base: position 123,190 of record JAPMOQ010015927.1, read on the forward strand.
GATAGATTTGAATAAATATACATGGAAGCGATTATTTTGAAATATTTAATTTAGTTTTGATTAAAAATAAAGTAACGTTGTCAGAAATTTCCGAAAAATTTAAAGCACAAAACCAATTTTTACCCATTTCAGAATTTAGATTATTAGATTAAATTTTTTTGTATTGCTAATTTAATTGGTGAGCAAATATTTTCGAATTTTGGGTGTTTTTAAAAAATTTTCCGGCTTGATGCCCAACAGTGGCTAATATTGCTTCTCTGAAATTCAACTAGTTTTCAGTTTTGATTCAATCGTTTATGTAATTTTCTTCAATAAATGAATACAGAAGAAGAAAGAATCTATGGTTTACATGAAAGTTTGATTGATAAATTGAAATTTTATGTTATTAAATTAGTTAAAACATCATATAACCAGTTTTCATTTGAACGATTTATTCATTCCATGAACTAAAACAAAATGGTCTTAATACTTGCTAATTTGACAGAATCATAGGCATGAAAGTAAATATATAAATATTTTATTTGTAATTAAATACTACCAAAAAATGTAAGAACAGCTGGTAGCCAATAACGAAAACCTTTTTTTTAACCGGAAAGATGGGCTTTATTATAAATTATGCTTAAATTGGTTTTTAAAAGCAGAGTAAAGTTAAAGAAATATCTGTATAAATTAAATCACAGAAAAGTTATTTTTTATTTTTAAGATATGGTAAAAATTAATTTTGTGAAATGAATTAATGAGCGGAAAAGCCAAAATTTTGTTATTCTCATTTTCCCGTCTTTATGCAAGCACATACATTTTAATAAAACATTTAATTTTTTCAGTGCTATTATGTTCGAATTCTATAAAGGGGTGTAGTATTATATAGTGTTCTAAACAAAAAAATATAATAAACGGAAATTAGATTATATCTATTTAAAGCGATAGATAGATAATTAATTACAATTTTGTGACCATTGAAGTTACAAAGCCCTTATTTCTTTTATAAATCAGATGCCTTCGGAATCTAATGATTAAATGGAGTTTTAAAATAATTTTTATCGTTTTGATATTATATACAATTAATATGATGCAACAAATTGGATAAAGATATTCACATACTACGAGGAAGGCCGTTTATTCTGCTATATTGTTAACTTTTCTTGAGTAGATGCAATTAAATAACAGAAAGAACAGATATTATGTCCCAAATTTGAGAAATTCCACTTTAGATTATGATTTAATTGAAGAGTCATTTCAAGAAAAGAAAGGATTCTGGAAAGATGACATCACCAAATATAAAACCCAACAAAGGACAACAGTAGTTGCCATCTCTGAAAATCTCAAGCACTTATCATAATTTACTTTCAACCAAAGCTTCATATTCAAGAACTTCTTGGGACATAGGCAATGCTTAGCGCTATGTCCCAGAGAATGGGTCTTTCACTTGTAGAATAACTGCATAGGCACCTTACTATAGGTAGAATTGATTCGTCGGTCTTTCAGTACACTTTAAGCATCATGGGTCTTGGAATATAGTCAGCATCCTTGAGCGAGTTGTCTGTTTCTGAAAAATAAAAAGCAAATAAGTGGCAACAGCTTCTTGTCTTCATAATCTAGAGAAATAAAAATAGACAGCGGAAGTTGTAGGGGAGGTTAAATTAAGTTAGGCAAAGACATTTGGGTAAATCCGTATTGGAACAACAGTAATAAAAAAAGCATCCCAGTAGGATGCATTTTAGGAGCATTTGAGTGATCAACCCATTGAATCCCATGTATACCTATAAGGTAAAATCTTTGTAAGAACTGAGATTTTTGCATTTCTTTCATTTGGCTAGACTAGTTGTGGATAAGTTCCCTTATAAATTTGACAACGATAACTGGAATTGTGTTTTTTAAAAGAAATAAATTGTGATCTTGCAGACAGAATAGTACTGAATAACAATTTAGCAGAGAAATGTTTTAAAACTGCTCGCTAAAAAATCATATTTTTTTATGATCTGCCTTATGTTTAAGTATCTTCAAAGAATATAAGTTTTGATCTTTTTATTTAATCTTTATCACCATTATTGAATGCGCAAAGAAACAAACTATGATGGCTTTTAATTCATTTTTGATTTTTTTTACTGATTACTGTTCATTCATTAAGCGGCTCATACATTTTCTGTTTCTTTTGTAAAAAATTGTCCCTATTCATATTTAATTTCCCCACAGAAGTCGTATGACAAATTGCAATGTCCTAAAATGAAATATATTTTCAAAAACAAACAAAATCGACCTTTGTTAACCACATCTAGGATGCTATTTGGTACTACATCCGATTTTTTCTGTTCAAATTCTTAATTCTAAATTCTCTATTGATTAGAAACGTAAATACAATAACGTTGAAAGGAAGACAAAAATTCAAAATCTTATTATTTTGAAGAAAAAAATATCGAAGAAAATGCAAAAAATTGTGAAAATCATATCAATTTATTAGTTCTTACAATTTTTTCTACCCTAATTTCATATTCTTTTTTTTTATTTTGGAAACAATATTTTCCGTGTCAGTAATATTTTATTTCAATTGCAGTGATATTTTTTTTTAATATTTAAAAATAGAATTAAATTAATAACGCGTTCCTAGGGCTTGCACATTTTTCAAAGTTCTAGAAGTAAGCTTCTTTGACAATAGGATGCTTATATTTGCACATTTTAAATTTGAATTTGGTACTATATTTGCTTAAAGCATTCTGAAATACTACTATATACTTTATACGCAAATTTATTAAATGAGATTTTTCTTAAAATGTTACTATTATTTGGGCCACGGTTGCCTGGTGGTAAAGTCTCGACTTCGGAACCGGAGGGCTGCAGGTTTGAGACCTGATTCTACTGAAGATTCGCCGTGTAAGTGGGTCTGGTGCATGTTAAATTCTTCCGGATCATACATCCTACCACTGGTAAGGAAGTTTGGGAAGAAGGGGTGCCAGCTGACATTCGTATTTTTGAACCGCGGTTCTCATCATCTGACAGCAGTTCACAAGTAAGAAGTCAGTCCCAAAATAACCCTAGTGTTTCTCCAAAACGGGGCATTAATGTATTTAAACTGTTATTTATTTCAGAGACTTGAATAATGCTGTAGTGTGTAGTGTTTGATAAAGAACATTTCCATGTGTAATGATATTCAGCTCAATTCGCAGCATTATCTGGTTTTAAGACATTAAGGACCATTTAAGAGTTTTCTTGTATTGCGTGTCTCGTCTGTTATTGCTTCCTAAATAACTAATTCCTAAGCTATGAGGATTTTATAACTTATAAGTTAGCCCCAAAACGTAATGTCTCAGGGTCTTACAGATTTCCTGGGGGTCATTAATGTGTTACATATTTCCCCTATGGTTGATTATGCATCTATTTTGCCAAAACACATGAACATGAGATGTCTCATAACTCGGCCACAACGTTCGGCCCTCTAAAATTAGGAAATCTTGAGACATGGTCACAATGTTCGACCTGCTAAAATCGACAAATCTCGTGATCCGACATAATTTATAAGATAAGGAAATTATTTTAAAGCCGACGAGAACTGAATACTTTTCTAATTCAATTACCATTAAATTTGTGGCAGCTTAATTGTTTGGAGAGAAGTCTGTCGATACGAATCAATAGATATGCAGATAGATAGAAATAACGTTACATTTTCAAAGAAATATCCAACGAAATGCATCATTCCTAACTTAAAATTACATAAGATATAAGAATAAGAAAAAATAAAGCCCACCCTAACTCCTCAAAGTTTCTCAATCAATCATTTTTGGAAAATTTTCTTCAATACCACCTGCTTCCAGAGTAAAAAAAAAGATTTCCCTCTTTATCTGTAAAATGTGTTTTATAAATTCCTACTTCAGAAACCTGGGTGGAATACATCTACCGCATAAAAAATGATCACAGAGCCCGAAAAAAATATATCGGTATTTTTTCTTCATTTTTTTAGATAACGTTAACACAGTGATTCTCAAGTTGTGATAGATTGTAAAATTCTTGCTATCTGTCAGAAAGAAAAAATATTTTAGCATGGTAATTATTTTTGAAGAAATCGTTTATTCTGCACACTTTCTGAGGTGTACTTATTTTGTGTAGGGTATAGAAATATCTTAATTCACTACTGGATATTACCTTCTATATATCGATTTTAATAATGTTTTAGGCCTTATAAAAGCTCAAAATTGTATATGCATTTAATATTAATAAAAGTACAATAATGGGATATTGTTGATTTTAATAAAAGTAGACTTTACAAATCGATATAAAAAGGATTTTTTTATCGTAATCGTTAAATAGCTTGTTTAATACAGTCACTGCAAGAAAATAGAAAGAGTTAGAATAATCAATATTAAGAATTTAGTTACTCTCACGCGGTTTAATAAACCCTAATTACATTTTTAGATTCATTGTTTAAATTTTCTATACTATTTGTAAATAGCAACCTAGAATTTTATATCTTTATTTTTGTATTTTTTAAACTTCTTCTTTGGTTCTGACTTAATTTTTGAATTTTTATAAAACAGTTTTTTTATTTCCCTGGATGGACTTTATAGGTAGAAGACATTTTTGGAGTTATGTTATCGCAATTGGCTATTGGAGCCATGTTACAGTGATAGAGGTGGGTTAGTCCTTGTCCAATAACAACATAGGCGTTGGCTATTTTGAAATTCACACAATACTCAGTTATTATTACGTATTAGTGGTGATGTTTTCGTTTTGTATATTTTAATGTTTACACGGAATGTTATTTTTTCCTGTTGGTTGCCTTTATTGGTTTAACTGTCAAACAATTTGTTTCAAGACTGTTTAACAGAAGCTGAATTTATGTATTTATTTTGAAATTTTATAGTTTATTTTGAAATCTTAAAGCCACTAGAACAATATCTGGAAAAATTCCATGGCATAATGTTTAGTAAGTAGAGTTTTTCAGGAAAGTTCTTAATGTAATATCATTTGTTTAAATTTGTTCATATACACTTGTAGTCTGAATTATAGAAGTATTTTAAGAAAACTCCAGTGTTTTGTTTTAGTAGTTCATATCGCCAGTAACTTCTTCGAATAGTACAACAAAATTGTATCCAAACAGAATTGCACATATTCCTAATAACCTCGATAGAGTGAAATCCTAAATCCTCCTTAAAAGGTCTTTACGGAATGACTGATAATGTATCCTTTCAAATGTATTGTCTTAATGTATAGAGAATATATAAAGGCTTTATTTAATAAAAATTGTTTCTCCAAGTCCCTGTTTTAATTTTTGATTATCATTAAAATTTATGAAAAGTTTTTTTGAATGCATCAAATTTCGTCCGTTTCGAAGGTCAATACAAACAAATTTATAGGATGCAATTGGAAGTATACAAAATGGTAGACAAATTAATATACCTACATATTATTTGAGGATGATAATAAATTGTAAAAAATTATTAACTTTTATTAGCCCGTTATTTTAATTTATTAAATTTTCATTATCATTGATTACGTGAAAAATAATAATTTTCGTTTTTTTAACGAATTGCCTTGTGTAAATTTTCTGCTATCACATTTACCATACTGGTACTAAATTTTTATTGAAAATTGCCAATATATATGAATGTATTTTCCCTGAGGCATCTGAAATATTCCTGTTTTAATACTGTTTCAACTATTTTTATTTATTTATTAGGCTTTTTGATAACTGCAGTTTGCTGTCTGATTTTATTCGTCGCTATTTAAATATTCTCATTGTTTCTTTATATGTCAGTAGTTTACTAATAAATATGGAATCAATTATATTTGCGTGAAACCAATAGATTAAAGTTATAAATATGCGCAGAATAGAAATTCTACGAACGCATGTGCGAGGTTAAAGCTCCATTGTCTGATTGACACTCACGGAAAGCACGAATTCCGCAGTTCTCAATAGGGAGCTATAGAACTTGAAGTATTTGCTTCAAACCTATATTAAATGAGCTTCAAAGCAAATACAATTGTTAAGTTTCTAATGTTTGACTGATGTTCAGAAATTCATCACGAATACCGAATATGTCACTCATTCTAAAAGTAGTTACAGAATCAGAAGTATTCCATTAAAGAGAATATCATTCAATTTATTGCTATATCTTAAGAATATTAATTTTCAATATGTAAACCATAAATCTCGAGATAACAGATGGAAAGATAACAAAAACACAAAATGTAATAAACAAAGAATTCATTTTTATACAGCAATATTAAATATACAGCCCCAACTTTATTTTAGAATTATTTTTTATTGAAATCAGAAACAAAAAATTGTGATAGAATTCAGCATAAAACACCGTCCAAGTTAAAGTCATATAAAATGAATTGTCATATTTACTGAGGAACGATGATGTTATTTCATCTAGCTCCACATGGTTATAAATGTAAGGAAATAATTACTAAGACAACTATTCCTTCTTGTCTCTGTTGTTTTATATTGGTGTTGAATATTTCATTATGTGCTTACAACTTTTTATTGCATGAATTTACAAAGTTAAATCATTATTTAATTTATTTACATGTATGTTTATTTTAACATTATTTCTTTACCATTAATAATATATAAAATATTAATATCCCAACTGCGTTTTTAAAACGTGTGTAAGATGGTTTCTTTAAAACATTTAAACACAAAAAGTTAAAAACATATTACTAATGTTAGTGATAGTATCAGTGTTTTAATTAAAAAAATACATTTTAAGCATCTAATAAAATTTTATATATCTGAACATATTTGAACATGAACATTCATTTAATCATTATTTCTCTGCTATTGTTAATATGTAAAAAATATTAATTTCCGAATCATGTTTTTCAAACTTTTGTGCGGTTATTCTTTGTTTCTTAAAAAGATTTATACATCTCAAGTTTAATTTTTAAAAATATAATACTTATATTAGTGACATTATCAGCGCTTTAATTTAAAAATGGGAAATTTTAAACATCTAATAGAATTTTTTATTTGCCTTTCGATTAATTAAAAAATTACAATAAGAAAGGTGAAATTAAAAATATACATCTAAAATTAATACAAAAGTGACCGATGTAGAACAATTTTTGAATCTTCTTGCTGACGTCTAAGTAGAACTACTTGAGAAAAAACGATAAGTTATAACTTATTGAAATATGTAGGCATTTCTTTTAGGTTTATTATACTGGAACTTAAGTACATTAAAATGCTCTCTCATTTAAAAATTTTAACAATCCATATTTTTATGGATATTTAATCTATGTATAATTTAACGCTGAAATACATTTGTTTCTGTAAAAGGAAACGTTTCTAATAAAACCTCATTACGGAGAACCCGTCCCTATTTCCAGACACAAATAAGTTTATTTATTCCTTTTCTTATTTTGATGCTTTTCTTGGAATTCTGTAATGGTTCGTCAGGAGGGTGCGTAACATATTTGTTTTGCGTTTCACGTACCTCGTTAAAGCCATTTGATTAAAAAATTGCGCTTGAAACACATCGCTATCAAATGGTTCTTGTACGTGACATTTCCCGTGCGTGCAACGAATTCGCTTCGGAGACTTGAGATCAAATTATTTTAAGAACTCTCGCACTGCCGGACCCAGCAAGAAAAATAATTACATGCTTCTCCCTGGTATATCTTTAGATGAATGTTTGCTAAGTGCTATTATCACTCGCAAGAATGGTTTTGGTGAACGGAACCAGGAGTTTTTTTAATTTTGATTTTTTTTTGATACCGTGATTGAAAGAGTGTCTTTGTTTCTTGGATAGAATGTGTTCGTGGTTTTCTGAAAATTGTTTTGAGAAACCATTTATTTTTATGTGTAGCAAACTAACGAATGAATCAACGGAAATAAAAAAGGCACGGTAAAACAAGGAAAAAAAAAGAATTGGATATGTATAGTAATTTGACACATAATAGTTTCAATATAAAAAAATTGCAATATAGCTAGTTATATTGAGAATGAGCTTTTAATATAAGGAAGTAAAAACTGAAGATGAATGTTTACTAAGCGCTATTATCACTCGCAAGAAAGGTTCTGGTAAACGAAATCAGCTGTTTTTTAAAATTTTATTTTAATTCCATGATTGAAAGAGTGTTTTTATTTTTTGGATTCAACGTGCTCGTGGTTTGCTTAAAATTGTTTTGAGCAATCATTTTTTTTTTATGTGTAACAATAATGAAAAAAATTGCACGAAAGGAACGAGTCAATAATTGAATATGCTCAGTAACGTGAAACCAGATAGTTTGAACATCAGAATATTATAGTATAATTATATTCAGGTTGATTAAGAAAATTATTTCAGTAAAGGTCGTAAAATAACGTTTTTTAACCCATTCATTGATTTCTTTTCTTTAATATGAAATTAGATAAAGTCTACAATTTTGCCTTTTTGATTCCCTTTAGAACTCACATGGAAAATTTCAGAGAATTATTAGTTATCTATAATTTTTGCATAGAATTGTAATAATTATGCGTAGCTTTACTGTTATTGAAAAGAGAAAAAAAAATAAGAAAAAATTGTACACACATAGCATACGGGTAAACCGGTTTACGAGTTAAAATAAGGCAAGAGCACTGATGCAAATTAAATTTACATAAGTACGTATAAGTAGGAACACCATAATTGTGATATTAGAATCTATACTAATAATATTTTAATGGGTGTGAGGGTGCATGTGTGCGAGTTGACATTCTTCAGACATTTTAACTTAAAAAAGGAGAAAGATTGAGTAAAATTCAAGCGTTTTCTGAGTTAATTTTCGAAAAAAAATATTACATTATTAAAAAATTAATTTTACATTGTTTCAAAATAAAAAAATGTCTTTTTAAAGATACAAATTTAATAGTTATGGGAACTTGATGTTAACTAACTAATTTATATCAGTTTCATCATTTCATCAAATATCAGATTGCGTAATTTTCTTCAGTTTTTGAATCAGAGGAAAACAAATTCATTTTATTCTGATTCAAAAACTGAAGAAAATTATGCAATCAAAACGGAAAAAAAAATTATATTTGAGCATTTTTTAATAAAACGAATATGTAAAAAAAGAAATGACTACATGAAATTTAGAAGATAATTGAACCAGATGTATATGTTTTTAGTTGCGGTTTCATTTTGTGGGACTGTTTCCATTCAAAATGTTTCTGTATACATTAAATAATTAAGCAAGAGGAAAATAGTATGGCATTAATGTCAGACAATTTGGAATTCTGGATTTGAAGTTACATCTCAATTATTGATCTGAAATCAAATATAATCAATATCCTGGGAGAACCTGTTGATCATCTGTAATAAACAAGTTTGTGTGATCGGGGTTTACCAAAGCATTTTAAACAACATGTGTTTAATATTTCAAATGATGCCGAAATAGCACATTGATAGCAAATATTATTTTGGGGAAAGCATAGCTTTACTCAATTCTCCAAGAAAATGCTCAAATAATTTATTATAGAAGACGCATGCATTCTATTATTATACATAATTGCTAATTTATATTGAACGCTCCTTAGATTATATAAACTTTTGATATATCTATAAATCTGTGCAATCTTTCTTTGTTGATGTCGAACATCTGGAGTAATCATATTCTCGCTCTGTTAAATATAACCCTCAAAGATTCACTCAATTTTCAATAAACTCCTATTTAACTGGTTGTTTTCTGTATCCGAGCTACTCCTGAACCTGAAATCATTTCAGTTTCCATAATATAAAGTATACAAAGAAGTTTCTGATAATAGCTTTCTACTGAAAATCTTGATTGGATTTTAAAACTATTTTTTAATTTTATTATATTTTACTATCAGCGTTAGAAATCATGGTATTGTTGAATCAATGGAGTTTCAGCCATATTAACAAATAGTTCTATAAACAACTACAACAGATATAGACGAATTGCATTAGATATTTATTGGATAAATGCCAACTGCAATATTTCTAAGTCTTCTTAATAAACTTAAATGCTATCGTTTATTGGAAAGGACATTCCAAACGGAACTGATTAATAATATTACGGTAATGCCATGTAGTTACTGAAATCTTCCGAAAACCTTCATTGATTTAAATTCAAATATTCAAAATTTAATAATCTGCCCATACTATACAGGTACTCAGATTATCCGAGCATATTCATCTAAAATGTACTTCCTTTGTTAAAATCTAAGTATTTCGGATATTCACAAAACATCTTAGTGATTATCCAAACCTATTGCAAGGATGGAATACCAATCAAAACATATATTATTAACATCATTATATTAGAAATTTAAGGCTTATAATCTGCTAAATTAATATGACACTAAATTACCTAAAATTTTTGTATATCATTTATTTATAAATTAAAATAAACTCAATTTTATTATTAAACAAACAAGTTGTATTTTTTAAAATTCTTTATTATCATTTTTTTATATTTTAAATTTTTTAAATTGTGATTCATAATTATAAATATTGTAAATTCTTAAAAATTAAATATTTTTTTTCGAAATTTCCACTAAGTGGCACCATTGATTTTAAATAAAAATTTGATTAAATTAATCTATTAGCATATAATTAAATATTGAAGAAATAGACCACAGTTAAAAACACAAATGCATAAAATATTTGTATTTTAATAAATCAGAAAATCGATAATTTTCCTATGTGTGATACTATTTTGTATTAAAAACATTTTTGATAGATTATTACGAATTTTTTTTTAAATTCATAGCTTAAAATTTCAAAAACAGTTTTATAAGTGAATTTCATTTTTTAATCTAATAGTTGTTGTGTGATATATTTATGCAGTATTATTTTTACTACAATATATGCCATACAAAATACAGTTTTTGCTGTAGAATTTCTAAATAGTAATTTTTTTTTCCAAAATTGAAATCTATAAACAAACTTTTATTAAGATTTTAGGACCTTTTTTATAATTAATCATTTAACCCGAAGACGTTAAATTACTTCAGATGAACTGGAAAAAACTTCAAAAGGGAAAGAGCGATTCACATTCTTCAACTTTTTTCAAACAGCTGCAAGAATATCCATTAGATATTAAAATAAATATTATGATTTTTTTTTTAATTTTCATGATAATATGTGTAAAATATGTTATATTTTTGATGAACTTCTGTCTTTAGCCTTAAATTAAAAACAGTTAAATTATTTATGCCATCATTTTGTGTCCTGTTGACATGTGAAAGAATTTTCCCTTTTTGAAGAAATTTCAGTAAGATTCACACAAATATATAAATTATCATATCTTCTACAGACAGAACAATTCAGTTTAAGATACCTTCACCATTATACATAATATTCGGGCATCCACAGAAATTATATAAAACATCTTTAAGCAAATAAATGCTAAGTGCATGTATTATGTAGTATAGATTTTTGTTTTAAATTATAGAATCACCTTATAAAACCTGTTTTAGTATAATTCCTACCATTTTGTAGCGTTTAGTGCTATTTTATGTTTTTAACACTTTCCCTGCTCTGACTCACGTCTGCGATTCGGAACGCATCTAATAAGGGGCTTACTTCGTTTCTGACTATCAACTTTAGTGGATAAATTAATATCCAATTAGGTAGTAAATGTGAATCATAGACGATTCGCAAGGTGAACAGTTGGTAAAATAAAAAAGATATAAACTAAACATACAAGTGTTCTACTCTCATAAAATACTATACAAAATTTGAATTTTTGCTGACAGCCGAATCTGGGTGACACTGTAGCCAGAGTGTTAATGTGTTAAAAGCAGCCACGATATAGTTTATTTAAGTTGCATGAATTGGACTTAGTTCGCTCGAAAACCGTTTTTTTTATACTAACCCTTTTTAACCGATAATAATTTACATAAGGAGTAAGTCATTATAAAATTATTATTCAATGTGAAAAATTCCTCCGACTTTGCTCTTCTTTTCAAAAATTTAACTTTTTCTCCATTATGATAAGATAATTTTACACTTTCAGCCGAATTTTAACTGCTCAAGGCCTGTTAATACAACAAATGTGTGATAGAAATGGGCTTGAAATTTGCAATCTTTTACTTTAACAGTATAGTTTTACAGTATTAGCAAGACACTCTGGTCATATCAAGTTCGTTATTTGGAAACTATTGTGGAAATGGAACATTTATTAAATTATAATATTTTAGTATAAGAAAACATTTTCTAATCAACTATTCTCGGCCAAAAAGTTAGTGTTATTTATGTAGATAAAAATGAATTTGACACTCGTTATACATAAAAATTCTCTTTGCTCTGTAAAAGATAATTTTATGTTTTCACATATTTTAAACCGAAGATAATTTTATAACTGTTTATAATGCATTGGAAAGTTCTTTTATTTCTCTATATATAACCATAATTGTATCATTCAATTGTATGTTGAAACTTTACTAAACCGAAAACATTCATTTCTTAAAAAAAGTTTTACTTTCCGCAAAACTTCAATATTTGTATGTATTACACATAAAATGAAAAATATTTTGTTTTTAAAAATTTCTTCCCTAATTTTGTGATTTCAAAGACAAAAGCTGCACATCAACCTGATAACACATCATCTTAACCAAAATCTGCACCTTTTCATGATTCGCCGAGTCCTAAATGCATAGAGTATCCTTTATGAAGGGTCAAGCCAATGTAAATAGATGTTGATCTTATAGTCTTAGGATGAACAATGGCTTCCAGGAGCACTGACAGAAGAAACAGTTAGCTGTCCTGAAGGCAGCATAAGCACTTTTTCATTTACCAGAGACAGAAGTGACATTGATAAAAGAGACTCTTAAAGAGATTAACCGAATCGCCATCAATATTTCTCCCTGGTATCTTCTCTTCCTCAGTTCTTCTTGTAAATGACTTCTATCGCGAGGATTAAGGGGTTACCTATTTTCTGGAGATAGTACCAGATGAATTCAGAAGTCTTAAGCCTCATGCACAAAAGAAAACTAAACCAGGACAATATATTTAATAACAAAAATAAGCTTTGTTTCCTAGAAGAATTTATTTATTGATTTTCTTATTGTTATACTTTTTTTAACGATATGGTTATTCATGTTTTATTACCGTTAAATAATTGATAAGAAAATATTTCATAACAAGAATTAGCTTTATTCCCCAGGATAATTTGTTTATTCCCTTTTTTATTCTTTTACTTTCTTGAACGATGTGGATACTCATGTTTTCACTAACGTTAAATAATGGATAAGAATAATTAATCATTAATGTAATATATTTGAAACTAAAAAAATGCATTGTTTTTCAAATGAAACTAAATATTTGATTATTTTCATAAGAATATTTTGCATGGTAATCCCTGTTTTTATATGACATAATATAGAAAGCTGTTAATAATATAGTGTTATTGGAGCAAATTCATTTGTAAAAAATAAACAAAAGCAATCGATCTATTATATAATTTCTTTTAATGCAAACAGTGAATTAATTCGTTTTCTGAATGATGGGTTGGATATAGCCTGCTCCGCGATATTTGAAATTTGTTTTGCCAGCATTGTTTAAAATATTGAATGGTAGTTGCTATTACGCTGTAGTATTTATACAGCATTTGACTGTGAAATAATGACCAAATAAAAAAAAGCTTTAAATAATAGCAAATGAATTTAAATCAATATTATTTATTAATTTGATTTTCAGATACACCGCTTGTGTCACCAATTAAGAATAGTATCCCTATTGGTTAAATATTTTCGAGTAATGGGAATTTGTCATATCTCTACTTGTAACCTTCTGAATACCTAAATAATACATAGGTTAACTGTTTGTTAAATAAGTACTCTTCCTGTTGGCACACACACACACACACACACACACACACACACACACACACACACACACACACACACACACACACACACAAGATTATAACTCTTTTCCATATGAATTCCATATATATTTTCCATTTCCATTTTTTGAGAACAAGATAGCTGCAGTTTCTTTATATTTAGTTTAGTTTACTGTAGTTTCTTTTAGATTTTAATTGACTGAAAATATGTTGTTCGAAAAGTACAAAACTCGGATGAATTCGTATATGGTCTATCTAGCTCAAAAAAGGTGGAAAGGGTAGGAGAATTGAAATTTTCATATTGTTATAACTTCTGTAATGTTAAAGACAGAAAAATAAATTAAATTAAACAAATTAACGTCTCGTTAGTCGATGTTTTAAGAAATTTATTTGGTAACTCCTTTATCTTAGAAGTTAGGGGGTAAATAGTGATTATAAATCCCTAGTTTTTCCTGAAATTAAATTCATGAAATACTTACTTAGATAAACAGAAATCTGCTTTTGTCAAATTGAATTTAAAAAAAAAATAGTTATGGAATCCCCAGCCTTATGAGATGAAGAAAAAGTACGAAGAAAGACAGAGCAAGAATCCCCCAATTTGAGAAGAAAAGCATGAAACTGATATGTTGGCGGCAAAACGGGAAAAATGTATCGGTATTTAAACATGGTCGCATAAGTAAAGAAAGCTCTCATTTTTTGAATCAGAAATAGGTCGATCGGTAAATGTATTTTTCCATCATAGAAAGATTATACTTCCAACAAAGAAAGACCTGTAGGGTTTAAAAAGCATCTAAATGGAAATAGAAAACATCAGGTACAGTATCAGACATGAGGTTGATAGGTGAAACGAGGTAGTGGCAAAGCCCCTTAGTTAATAATATATTGGTGCGTATGGCACTATCAATGGACAATCCTGCTCGATATAAACGATTTTAAGCTGACTGCTCGGGTCTCTTGTTTTAATAGAGCCATCTAGAGCCAAAAGTGAGTCTTAGTTAGTCATGCGTTACAACTCTTTTCATGTGGCGCATTCCATTTATAGATTTCATTCACTCATCCCCAGATCGTAATTTAGACCTGAACCAGAGAATGAACACTTCTTATCGAATGCCCACCAACAGTATTATCTGGACATGGAGGGCTTTGCATCTACAACAGGTTTATATGTGAACCAACCACCATTTGCTATGAGAATCTTTGGCAGGCGAGACTCAAACTCTCAATTCAGGGGGATGAGAATTCAGACCCCACCAACTATGATGAAAGAGCGTATGAGAAATAGTTGCTAATATGCGCAGTATCATTAGTTAGATTTAAATGTAGTGACATTTGAATCGAAACTAATGTTATTTTCATTGACACTAAAATATATTTAATAAATACCGCTACTCATTTTTAAAGAGTTGAGATAATTAAATTTGTGATGTTACCTTCACAAAATTTTTTGAGTGATACTAATGCATTAAAATTTTATTGAAGTATGGTACTGAGCGTCAAAATTTAGAAATGCGATAAATTTATATTGTGATAAAAAGGACTAACATGGTTTTTCTCAAGAGAGTGATTGCATTAGTAGGAAACGATTACCTTGGTAATATTGTATTATATATTATCCACTTTGCCTACCATTTTTTCTTGCCTTCCTAACTCTCAACATCAAATATCATACAAAAACTAAAGTTTAAAATAAAAGCACCGCAATTTCTTAGCAAGCTTGTGCATTCACAAATATGAATAAAAAAAGTATGAAACAAACAAAACAAAATTCTTTGTTACCCTTAACCAAATAATTTTCCATTTGATGTTTATAATTGCATCTTCATCTACTGTGTCTTGATAACAAGTGAACACAGAGTTCAAGAGATTTTTTATACATTTTATCTTTCCGCGCATTATTATTCCAAAAACTTTGCACCTCTGGGTCACGTTTTCCTACTTGTTTGATGTGTGCAGTTTTGATGGTGATGGGGTGCCATCTGTGATATTGTTTTCCTCATCTGGTCGAGGTTCAAAATTGTAAGGTCGTCCTAAAAAAGTCTTATTGTTGCTTTAGAAAGCAGAACATTAATATTACTAAACTAAAATGAAAAAATTGTTTTCTTAATTTTAAAAAGTTAAAAATTCTTGTAAACCCTTTCATTTTGCTATCATTATTGCATGTTTATAAATTTTGTACATAGTTATTTTTGTTTTTTCTACCATGAATATTTTAGTATTTTATAAAATTCCCGTAACATGCCCATCAGACCGTTCAGTAACCAGAATGGTTAACAATCCGGGGATAAGAAACGACGTTCTATTCTGTATCTAAAGTTTTACCTATGCTACATCGGAGTTACTCATTTCAAGATATTTTATTGCTTTCAGATTCACGTACCATTTAAATATAGAGAACTATCTAATAGACTTGACTCAACCTTTAAAGGAACACATTTAGTTCTTAACAAACAAAGGAGTTTAGCTTTCTTCTAACGCCAATGACAAATACATACACGTGTTTCGCAAGAAAAGCTGAGAAACTGCAATATTTGAAATGGAAAATAATTCAACACAATCAATCGTTCCCCTTTTGTTATCATTTGTTTGGCCTTTATAAAATAAAGTAGATGTGCCATTTGGACTTAAAAGATTCGGAAAAGATATGGAAAAGCATTTCATGAACTTTTTTTTTCCTTATTCAAAAATGATTTTCACAAAGATGGAATGATAAGTCGATGAAAATCTGTCACAGGAATCAACAGAGGTTATAATTTTTGATCAATAAAATTGTATTTTTTAAATTTCTTTTGCATGAAGATGTTAAAAAATCACACATGACTACTTACAATGACCCAATATGTAAAATTATGAGCGTTATTTAATGAAAAAAAGCTAACATAATTTTATAATATTTTTATCTGTGCATTAACATACATTTTAACATTTGAAAAATAAGCATTATAAGAATTAAATTTTGGAAAATTATATTGAATGAGGAATCTTTGTCGTTATATTGAATATTTAATTAATTTTAATTTTTCATTTAAAAGTAGATTCCTAAATAATTTTTTCGTTTAGTTCTTTTTAAGAAAAAAACACAATATATATTTAATTTTGTTTATGAACTGATAAAAATGAACTCTATATGTGGTAACAAATTTAAGTTAAAGCGAAAAATGGAGTTTAGTGAAAATAATGCTATAAAATATGAAATATTAATACAAAATGAAGTATAATAAAAAAAAAACCAGATAACAAAATATATGAATTTTTAATATGAAACAGTAAAATGTCGGTAAATAAAATGCTCAAATACAAGAGTTTTTCTTAAGAAATGTAGATGTAATGGTAATACGAAGAGGGAAAAAGAAAGATTCAACAGAAAAAGAAATCCTTGTTATGAGTTTGGAATCGTAAGCTCTAAAACATGATTTTCTCAACCTGAATCAATTCCTACCTAAATATAATCACTTCTATGTTATATATGTTGAGCATATATCACATATATGTTCTACCTTTTCGACGAGTTAATTTTAGAAAGAGAGATGTGATTACTTTATTTCCAAGTTTGGAAACTTGTTATCCATTCATAAAAGAATTTTAGATTCTCTCTAAATTTGTTGTTGACAACGTTTTCGTCTTTAGTATTAGCAGAACCCTTCACATATATATATTTATCCAGTTTTCTGCAAAATTTGAAAGCTGGTTTCATTAACGTTAGAATTTTCAAAAGGCTACTGAAATTTTTATATATTCCCTTCATTGCAGTGACTGAAAGGAAAAAAGTCATATTAATAGCTATTTAAGAGCCAATTTATTATTATTTTTTGATGTATATAAGCTTGATATAGTGACAATAATAAAGGAGCTGACTTTCTAATTATTCAGTGAAATCAAAATGATAATTTTCCAAACAGCAGAGGGTGAAAAATTGATACTTAATTTTAATAGCCGTCAGCAAAAATAGTGTTACAATTTATAGTGTAGGTGGTTTCATCTATCATTAGAATAGAGACTATTCGATTCTGTAACAATTCTGTTTTTCTCTTCAAGAAATCAAGCCTTAATTCATCATATGGGAAGTTAACATTTGCTATCTCTCGTTGCTCCTTATTATTATTTTTTTGCAAAGAAAATCTTTAAAGTGTAATTGGCAGCTATTATGTACATATCAAATTATTTCCATTTAGTGACGGATAAAAAATAATTCAAACATAACAAATTTTAACTTCTAGGTAAATAAAGAAGCCTTTGAAGAAAAGTAACCTCAAGAAAGGGTTACTGCCTAAGAATACACAATATTATATAAGCTTCCTACATTAACATTTTTCGAGGATAAATGGGATGTTATATAATAGGATTTAAAACTTAATTTATATCTGTGTTTTAACAAATCAATTGTTATCTCAAAAAAAGGTCACCTGATGAAAAAATTATTGAAAAGATTCTTTTCAAGATTTCAGAATATTTATCATGTTAGATAACAAATTAACGACTAAAACGGAAAAAAAATAAATGTGTTTTAAAAAAAATATTTATTAAATTTATTTGATAGCATCGTTTTACTGCTTTAACTTTAAAAACTTATACTATATTTTCTTCTTCATGTTTTATTCCCCCCCCCTTTTTTTTTTCTAAATCGAAAAACAATGATCTGACGGGTACTAAATAACGCGGTCTTGTATGAAAGTTGTTGGTGACACTTTTCACAAAATCCGACCTTGATAATAACGGCGAAGTGACAGAAAAGGTGAAGTATAGCATCTCAAATCAAATTCTTTTTGTGCTAACCTTTTGAATAATGCCGAACGTGTCAAGAGCAGTTCTTCCTCTTAGGGGATTTCAGAAATAAGCAGCTCTATTTTTTTTAATGTTTTCTGTATGTGAGCCGGTATATTTTCAAGTTACCAGGCAGCTACTTATAGATATATACAGACGTTCATTCTATTATAGAAAGCCTTTTCTCTCCGATTGAAAGTCTAGATTTTGCGAGTTTTATACTCTCAATAAATAGAATATTCGATTAAAAAAAATTGAATCTCAAACTCTTTCAATCCGTTATTTCAAAGAAAAGCCTCTGTCACATTTTTAGGGAAGTATAGCATAAGCAGGTGCTTTAGGATAATCTTTAATCTTTTTTTTCCTTTTTCATCCTTGTCATCTCTGCAAAAGAGAAAACTGTTTTACTGTATGGATCTGGAAACTTGTGCGACAGAATATAAAGGTGATTTAAATTTTTTTTCGCTCGTCTATTTTGTTTCATATTTATGACACTTTATGTAAATTGATTTTAAATCTCTTCAAAATATGAGGATCATTGTTCTGATTTTTCTGTATAGTGTAATACTTTCTGATACATTTAAATTGAGCATAAAGAATCAGGGAAATGTGATATTTCAGAGTTTAAATAAAATTTTGTCGACAGTCATATGACGAACAAAAATAAAGGAAGTGTGCTATAATATAGATACAAAATTATGTGGATTTTGCAACTGTTCTTTATATTTCGATACTTATACTTTTTTTCTGAATAAGATTGAGGAGACAAAATTTTCTAATTAACAATTTAGTGGAATGTACAAAGCATACAATTTCACAATGTCTTCGAGATTAAATTTCAAAATTTGTCTAGCACAAAATTTCACATTGTGTACAATCAGCACAATATTGGAATTTTGTATCACTTTTTTGTTTTTGTGGAAGTGATTTTTAAATCTCTTTATGCATGTTCTTGATAATATTATTTTTAAAAAATATTTATAGAGCTTAATTATCTATTTTTCGATAAATTTTATCAAATATTAATTCTATATGGCATATTGTCTAATAACAAATTTGGAAAAAAAAATTATATGAAAATCTCAAAAATGAATTCTAAATTAAAGACTAAAATCTATGAAATAATTTAAATAAGAAAATTTCTATTTATCTGTGCATTAGTAAAAAGCACATTAAAAACATTGTTAATATATATTTTATATGTTGCATTGTTTTTAACTAAATTATTTTTTAAAAATTTTAATGAAGCTTTGATAGTTTAAATTATAGTCCAGTAAAATTTCTGTAAACTATGTGAATGCTTCATAAGATTATGAATTGCTTTTTATCTTGTGTAATTTTTAATATTAGAAAAGTTATTTTAAAATCACGGATATTAGAAATTTAGTTTCAATTTAATCAAATATATTGTTTATTTACTTCCAGTTAGATGTATGCTCCCTAAAATTTTCAATTTCATATATTATATCTCTTAATAGCTTTTTCAGCAAAATATTTTTCATCGAATATTTATAGCCATTCATGTTATTATAGAAATCATAAGCCGTTTTATTCGTTTTACTATGTATCTCTAATAACGTAAGTTATGTAAGACTCAAATTTTAAATTAAAATGGATTTGAATAATCCAATTAATACAAAAGTAATTTTTATAAAAACTAATGTGGTAATTTTAAAAAGGAGAATTAAGAAAGCAGAATCGCTCGACATTGAACTCTTATGTGCATTATAGGATTAATTTTAAAATTTATGCAGTATCTTACAAAATTATTGAATAAAGAATTTATGTGATTATAAAAATACATTATTAAAATTAAATTTTATCCTCAAATGTATTTAAATAGAGCAAATAATAATATTTTACTCTGTTTCGGTCAATAAATACACTTCAAAAATTAAGAAGCTAAATTTTTATAAAGTTTTTTTTATGTCGTTCCGTAATGACTAATATTCTGTGATATATTCATGACAATCCAACTCTTAAATTAATAATATAAAAAAATCCTTCTATCTTTCAATATTAAGTTTGACAGAATTATGAATGTTTAAATATTATAAATTTAGAACAATCAATATTTTCTTAATCTTGACCAATCAACCCTGGTTAAACTTTGCGCACTGATTGATGCATGTTTTTTCAAACAGTCGATGAAGTGGACTAAAATTGTCCACTTTTACAAAACATTAATATTTAGGTTTTTACAGCTCACTTAGTTTTAGCCGCAATAGAGTAGACATATCTTTTTTTTTTCAAAGGGCTGTTCGCCTTTGACGACCAGTTAACTTCCTGAGAATGTTGGTTGTATTTAATTTTCTTTAAATAGATATAACTGCATATCCGCGATTCCAATAAATCATCAGTTATTAAAATCACGTTATTTTATCTCTCCCTTACATGCGCTCTGTTTCTTGTGCGATTGAATCTTTCTAATGCAGATCAGTTCAACGACATAATGATGCTATTACTGCTATTACAAACTTAAATAGCTCGTTTTATTCTGGTGCAAAAATCATTTAATCAGATAGTATAAGAAAACTGAAAATGTTTGAACTTCAAGACAAAAGTGTTGACCATCATTTTTTGAAAATGTGTAAAATTTACTTTTTTGACAATATTTTATCGAATCAACGTGAGCTCACGTTAAAATTTTCGACTTAAATTTATTTAACTAAGATTTTAAAAAATCTCCCCAAGCTGTACATTTCCGTCCTCCAATGCATGTTACATCATGAGCCTGAGTTTGGTAACTTTCAGTCAAATGTGTTAGCTGTAGAACAACAAACTCACACAAACGAAAACACACACTGGCGTGCACAAGGGCTTTTATGTTTAATGAACTAGATGATATAAAAATAACTTTTGGAGAAGCTCTTAAAAATAATTTACTGATGTCTTATGACTTCTTTCTTAAAGACAACCATGCGTTATCACTGAGCTGCAGGATTAATAGTTTTATGAATATCGGATGGGATCAAATCCCATTATAGTTTTGTTTTATTTTTTGTTTTCTAAAATAAGTGTTGCCCGCTCATCTCATTACACTTAATATTTACCTATGTAGTTTCGAGAGCAAGAGAGTAGTTCAACTTTTTAGCCCAAAGCATAAACAGTGGTTGATAAATACAAATGGCATTTTAGTTATTGTATTATTTTCGGATCTTCTAATTAAAATTTATTTAAATAGTAGTAGAAGGTTTCTTCTCTGTAATTATTTTGTACTTCCTAGAGTAACGAAAAATATTAAATACATTAATGTATTATATGTATACATTCAATACATTGAATGCATACAGTATGTATTTTAGAAGTCATTCTGCAAGCCAATCAAGAATTCCACAACAAATATATATTCATAATGTAAATGAATGAGGAATTTCATCCTTGTATTTAATAATAGATTTACTTTGCGATCATTAAATATTCGAAATCGAGAGCTTGATGAATCTCTAAGATTTAAACCATCTTAAGTCTGGAAAGTAAAATTAGAATTATATCTCTCTTAAAAAACGAAAAACGCTTTTGTGATAGAATGTTAATTTGATTCATGAACATATTGCAGAAATAGACAAAAGTATTTAATCGGTGACTTTGAGATAAATTGTCCGAATCTAAAGTAATATCATAATATGGTATTACTTTAGGTTCGATTAATTCTTCTGTCACGTGATTCTAAATTTATGGAAGTACTTTAATCTCGTAATTTAGATAATTGCAAGATTTTTATTCAAGGGAAAAGTAATAAAATAAACAACTACCACTTGTCAAGAAGACAAGTTAAAGGAAATACGAGTCTAATCTTTCCATACGCCTAATCATCCTTTTCTATCCCTCAACTACATTCTTTGACCAACTCCTATTTTCTTAATCTTCTTTGGCAGATTATGGGAAAGGGTTTGATTTATATATAGCACAATAAATGTTTTCAGTTATATGAACTTCGATAGTAATGCTATGATATCTTTAGATTCATATGAATACAAGAAGACATTTGGCTTTATGACCTATGATCTATTGCTCTAAAAACATTTATATAAGCAAATTAAATGATAAAATGATATGATTAGCCAACTTCAGTGTTTTACTTGATTTAGAAAGAATAAATGCTGCCTTTCAAATAAATCTCATTTATTTGAAATGCTGAGTTCGGAAATAACGCACATATATACACATCACTTTTCCACCATCTCTTTCTCTCTCACACACACATGCTCAACTTACGATGTTTGTATTATTACGCCTGATTAGAGAAACAAAACTAGAATTTGTGGTATCAAAGACAGAATTAGAAGAAATCAACATCATATATGTAAACAAGAAATTGCTATTGAATAAAAATAACAAAAAAAAAGTACTTAGAGAGCCACTAGATAGCTTCCTTGTGATTAACTCTCCAAAATGGAAATTGAATATACAAACCTTTAAATTAAAAAGTCTTCCAAAAGTGTCTGTGTTTTTTAGAAAAGTATATAAATCTAATCCCATAAAAGAAATAACGTCACAATTCCTTCTGATATTGCCATCATATCGCCAGATTCGACCCAAATTTCCGAATAAATATCAAGGTTTCAATAAGATAGAGCTCATTCACCTGCCATCCATTTAGCATCTATTAAGAGGATCAGTCTGTATTAGGGATAAAGTGGTATTACAGATTCATAACCATCTAATGTATTGAAGAAAAATTCCTTGGAACTAGGAGTATAAAAGAGGAGAAGGTGACAGTAACATAAAGATATTTTTTTTATCTCATATATATGCATTCTTATATATCAGGATAGAAACATATTGTTATCATTTTCATAATATAAAGATATTCTTGCAGTAAGGGAAACTTTTATTCTCTATAAAAAAAAACACAATAGCAAAGTGTCATCGGGATGTAAATTGCATGTGCAGTATTTCTTTAGTGCTATGTTTTTAGGAATTTGCTGTAGTTTCATTTCTTAAATTCAAGAGGTAGTCCCTTAATATCAATGGACTGTCTTTTAATATCATCTCCTTGAATTCTTTTTATTCTGATTAAAGCCTTCAATTTCCATAAATATTACACAATAACATATGATACAAAAAAGTCTAAATTTTAGGAATCCTTTTTTTCAATCATGGGCAAAGATGGTCGGAATATTATTCATATTGGAGAATACATATTGCCCGATGGTCGGAACATAATTGTGGAACATATGTGTGTTTTAAATTCACTGAGAAATTTATCACAGTTTCTGATTATATTTATAAGCGAAGTATAATTTGGCTGTAGAAGTCTAAATTCTACTCAGTTATAATAAAATTTGGTAATAATATCCATACGTTTTCAAATCATAGGATCTTTAATACAGGCATAGATAAAATGGGGAAA
Organism: Argiope trifasciata; assembly: GCA_026543055.1. Lineage (NCBI taxonomy): Eukaryota > Metazoa > Arthropoda > Arachnida > Araneae > Araneidae > Argiope > Argiope trifasciata. The sequence continues at coordinate 147,074 of JAPMOQ010015927.1, forward strand.
CTAATATTTCTCAGGAAATTTTAATGTTTATGCTGCTTAATTTAAACAGTGAATACCGATGAATTTATACAGTGATTAACGATGTATATACGAGTAGAGAATCAAGCTATTTTTGAGTAGTAGTGAAATTTGGTGGCTTCTATCCTAACTATAAAGTCTTGTACATAAATTCAGTGATTGAGTTTTGAATAATAGCAAAAAGGAAGTCAGATATTATGCTATATGTATCATTAAAATAAAGTTAAATATGAAATAAAAACTCGGAATTGCGTGTAAATTGTTTAGAATTTTTTTAAAAAAAATTTCAAATTGCAATTTTTATCCCCATATTCTTGTTTAACAATCTCGAATTAGTAAGATTCGGCTGTTTTGGTTTTTAAAGCGTTTTGACTAGAACTAGTATAGTATGGTTACGAATCCATAATATTTTTTGCTGAAAAGAATATTTTATACTAAGAAAGAGAAATTTGCAAAATATATTTAATGGGTGTTAAATGGAATTTGAGGATCATTGTGTAGCTGTGTGGGTGTAGGATGCAGTGTGTTTCATATGAAGCGTTGTCATCACTTAAGCCATATAATCTTTTTCTTTTCACGAACAATGAGTTAATCTTTTTATAATAAAATAACTTTTCACATAAGATATCTTCTACACTTCCCTATGAAAATGTGCTATTTACAGAGCAATCGGACTGCTAAATAACACATAATGTAATCTTTCAAAATTCAATTCCTACTTAATTGATTAAAGAAAAGTTTTATTTTAGTTAATATTGTTTTATAATTATTTAATAAAAAGTAAATATCAAATAATCCTCGGTTTTCTCAAGAATTGAACTCATATTCTTCTCCTTCATGAGAAAAATACAAAATCCTTACATTTTAAGGTTGAGCTACTGCCTGCCGATTTCAACTTTTATTACAAAAGCTAAAACTCTATTTAAAACATTAAAAATTACCTAAACTTAATTAATGAATTGATATTTAAATGAAAAAACTGTATTAACACCAATTGTCATCCACTACAAGTTTAAAAAATGTGTTTGAAATTGAGTGGATGAATAAAAAGTATTTTATTACCGACTGAAAATTTGAACAATATATATATATATATATATATATATATATATATATATATATGAGAGAGAGGAGAGAGAGAAATTCCATGATTCAGAATGTAGCTAACTACGGGATTGGAATTGAATTTTTATCCCCTTGTAAATGGATACTAGAGACAAAAATTCTTTTTTCTTCATTGTTGGAGAATTTATAAATTGTTTACTCCATTGTTGGAGAGTTTTCTAATAACTGCACTATTACCGAACGATTTCATGAAGAAATGCTAAACATCAGTCATCAGCTATGTACGCAATTCTTAACCTATCTGAATGTATATCCTAGCACATTTTTGGGTAAATAAGGTTAAAGACTTTCGGTTTTAAATTAAAAAATGCTTGGAAAAAGCTATGAACATTCATAAAGATAACCACCTAATTTTTATACTTTCATTTGCTTACAATAATAAATGTGAAAATATTTTCTTTTTTTACATTTTCAAAATATGTATTTATTATATTATGTCCAAAGTGTTGAGCAAACTTCCATTAAATTGCATATATTTCCTTAACTACTCTAACTGCTATTGCGTAACTATTATTTAGCCATTAAACTGTATTTTAAAAGAATATATACTAGAGTGGTCTTAAAATATAAATAAAAAATGACAAGCCATGTAACGTTATAAAGGCGCCAACTTCTACGAAATTTATTTCGTTGAAACTAAATTTCACTCTTATTACAGAATTGTTCACGCCTCGGAAACATGGTTTTCTGGTACAAAAAGTTCATTTAATTTCGGAAACTCTGTATTTCTGAAGAATGGCGATGCCACTAAACATTCTAGAATTCCTAATTTCTCTTTCGCACTTCGGTTAGGACGAACGGTCAAGAAGGAAAATGACGTCGGCTTGTGGTAGCGGGAAGAAAGAATTAAATTACGCATCGAAAAATATTTCGCGCGGTTTCTTTTTTCTCTTTTGCTCTCTTTATTTTTTTCCGTTCAGTCAAAAAGAAAGTTACTTTTGAATTCCCCTCATAAGAGGGGGCTCTTACTTCCACTCATTTATGCACAATTAGCGTTTGAAAATGAAAAAAGAAAAAAAAAAAAGTAATAAAAATAAAGAGTGAAACAACAAAAATGTTCCAAACAAATATCTGTAAAAAAATTACTGTCTTCAAAGTAAAAATTGATTTGAAGTTTTCATGTGGAAGTAAGTTGCTGCTTTCCTCATTTGAGAAGTTATGGTAAAAATGATGGGAAAAAAACGCATTTGATGTTAAATTAGGATATTAAAAAAATAACGTTCAGTTATACTTATTCTACTTTTATCTTCATAAAACAACCTTTTAATTAGGATAATTCTTAATGGTGTTTGTATTCTTTTCGAGTTTTGATTTGTAAATATACTGTTACTCCTTATTAGCTAGGAAAAATCAGCTTTTGAAATTTTTTTAATGATAGTTACTTGAAGAATGGAAATGGTTTTAGTTGGTCATTGTATTATTAGAATGCAATGCATTGAAATAACAATGAGCTTATTTTTATAGAAAACTCGTGATACACTAATTAGACTAAATATTTAGGATATGTTTCTTTGAATCTATTTTTGTAATGTTTCTTTTCATCAAAATTACATTTTATGATTATGATTATTTAAATGATAAAACTTTTATTTCAATATTTTGTGTTACAATATGCAGTAAAAATTTATACGAATATCACTTTTATGAATACGAAAGAAATAAATTTATTGAATAATTGTATATGCAAAATGTAAAAATAATAAAATTTCGCAGAGTCAAATGCATACATTAATTTATTGCGATACATGGCTTAAAACAATAATAAATTATCAGATGTTTTGAAAACTACTGAATGAATAAAGTATTTTTAACGTAATAATAGAAACATGGGGATTTCCAAATTTTAATATCAAAATTAAAAACATTGTTAGGATGACATATACATCAATATACATTCACTTTTTTAATCATCCATTAAATTCAATGAAATATGAATTACATTGGAAGAGTAATTTTTCTTGAGAAGTAACTATATTGGAGGAGAAATTGTATCGCATGAGTATATGTTAAAAAGCAAGCTAAAAATTTTTCTCGATTGTTTCAAAATATTTACAAGCATTTATTTTTACCATTTTTATGAATAGGGAATTTCAAATCAATTCACTATCAGCTAACACCAACCACAGTAATGAGGAATATATTTATCCTATAATAGTGATTTAAAATGGGTTTAGATGTTTCTTTGAATGCTAAAATTTGTTATAATAAAACACTGGTATAAAGAATACTGAAATGTATTGCAATAGAACATTCGCATAAAAATACTGAAATCTGTTGCTATACAGCATTCGTATAAAAATACTGAAATGTGTTGTAATAGAACACTATTATAATGAATACTGAAATGCGTATGAAGAATATTGACTTTATAATAATTGAAAAAGTTTATGAAGAGCAGACTGAGAATATTGGAATTCATATGCACTCAGTTCCTAACATATCTTAACATTTTTCTGCAAATTCATAATAGGCCCACAATTTATATAATTTCGTAAACAAGGTGTAATAATATCGTATAAAAATCTTTCTCGCTTGAATATAATTCCTTTTATTAAAATGTGAAATGAATGCCAATTTTCTTTCCTGAAAACAATCTGAAGTTTTAATATCTTGGCTCTGACACACATGCGATATATAAAACAAATGAGAATATTTTTTTTTTCAATTTTTTTTTCTCATTTCAATATTCTTCCTGTGAAATTTTCATTTCTTAACAAATAGTTCATGATGCAAAGAGTTGAAAAATTAATGATTAAATGGCAATATAGAAATTTATAAATAAATAACAGAGTTTACTTAATGAGTAAACGAGTACAAATTTTTCAAAGTTTCGCTTCATTTCAATATTTTTTCTCATTCCCATTTCTAAACAAATAATCAAGATTTAGCTAGTCTATATTGTAAAGATTTGAAAAATCAATGATTAAGTCACAAATTAATGCAGATAGTTATTAATAAATAACCCTGTTTACATAAAGAACAAACGGGAACAATTTTCTCAAAATTTTCACTACATATAAATATTATTTCCTTGAAAATCGAATTTCTAAACAAATATTTGAGATTTCGTCAGTCTATAGGGTAAAAGTTTAAAAATTAAGGATTGAGCTACTAGATTAACACATAAATGTATCAATAAATATTCCTGTCTGCATATTAAACAAATGAAAACAAATTATTCAAATTTTGACCTCCTTTGTATATATTTTCTATAAAATTCTCTTTTCTAAGCAAATAGTTAAAATTTTGCCAGTCTATATTGTGAAACCTTTAAAAATAAATGCTTAAGCAACTAAATCAACACAGAAATTTATTAATAAATAGCTCTGTCTACATAATGAGCAAATTCAAACAAATTTTCACTTTATTTGAATGAGCTGCTAAATCACTGTAGAAATTTATTAATAAATAATCTTGTATACAAAATGAGCACACGAGAGCACATTTTTCATATTCTCATCTCGTTTGAATATTCTTTCAGTAAAATTTTCATGTTTTATACTAATTTAAATTTACCAGTCTATATTTTAAAGATTAGAAGAATTAAATGTTTAAGCTGCTAAATCAATACAGATATTTATGAATAAAAAAACTCTTGTTTACATGATAATTATATTTCTGTGCCTTTTCATCGTAAAAAATAATTTAATATTAAAACCCGAGAAAATTCGTTAGAAATAGAAATTCAAAGTCTGACGCTTAAATTAACAGTGAATAAAGACATATTTTACAAAACAACATAAAATTTTCATATTACGCAATGCTTAAGTCCGTCAAGATACCTTATCTATACAATCACATACCAACAGACGAGAAAGCAAATTAGTTCCATTTATTTAGAACAGGTTGTATCTTCAAAAGGGGAAGGATGGAAATAACGAATTCTTCAAATAAATGACCAACTCGCGCATCCCCAGCGATTGGAACGAAATACTCTTTCCCTACATCATCAATATTACGAGAAAACATTTTAAAATTCGTTTCGGTAGTGTGGCAACAAAAGGGATGGCTAGGCGAAGCACACGTGCAACAAATGGATGAATTCACTGGAGAAAGATGTGCGGCGCCCCCTGGGAAATAGCCATGGGTGCTCACTCGGTGATTAAAGTTACGGTTATTTTGAAGTTAATAGGATTTTTAAGATGAATAGCTTCTTATTTTGCTCTGGTCCTTGTTTTTGATGAGTTTTTTCTTTATTTACCTTACAAGGAAATGCTTGGTCTAAAGTTATTATTTTTTCTTTTGGGGAAAAAGATAGGATTTATTGTTCTTTTCGAGTCGAAAGCGAAATACGAAAATACTCACGGAACAATTGTGCATTTCGATATATTTCCTACTGATACACATGCAGTAAATTGTTTATGGATCGCTGTGAATGTAATGTCTCTTATTTTTAAGTTGGCAAATCAGAAAGAATAATATTTGTTATACCAAACAAATAAATAATTCTGTGAATTTAAAATCAAATTTATTTCTTTCACTTATGACTATACAGATCAAATGATAAAATATTCAATAAATTTTCTGGATACACAATAGCAGAGTGACTGCACTTATCTGGGAGGAACACGGTGGCTTGTTGGTAAGGTCTCAACTTCAGAACTGGAGGGTCCAAGATTATAGTCCAACTATACGGAATAACTGTCATTATAAGCAGGGCCCGACTTAGCTGAATTAGGACCAGGAGCAAACACTTCATCGGGGCCCCTTCTCCGTTTCACTGCTTCCATATTAAGGAACCTAACTTTATGGAGGTAATTAAATTTTTCACCTCATTATAGATATATAACAAGGAACTATAGATATTTTTCGTTGATGAATTCAAAATACTACTTAAACTTTAAAGTAAAACAATCTTAGACTTAACTCTAAGTACCACATTTAACCATCGAATTTAAAATGTTATCTGGCAAAATGCTACAGCAAGACCGTTTTTAGAGCCCCCTCTGATGTCTCTGATTCTAGGGCAACTGCCTCGTATGATCCTGCCTTAGAGTCTGCGTATAAGAGGGTATGGGGGGTTACATTAATTGCATCTGGACCAAACATCCTCCTGTTGGTGTGGTTTGGAAGTTTGGAGACAGGTGCTATTATCAGCTTAGGAGTTATCCTCTGTCAGCGGTTCAAAAGAACGAAGTCTGTCCCAAAATAGCCCTAGCATCGCTTTAAAACAGGACGTTACTGTAGCTACACTTAAACTAAACTGCACTTATTTATCATCGAATTTTGATGGTCTTATTTTAATTTCAATTCACTAGAGTTATGGTTTTCACTAATTGTGGATAAATATGACCAGTTACAACTAGTATTATAATAATATTACTAACCAGTTATACTAGTATGTATTCATGTACCAGGTCATGGGTAAACTAGTACATGGATGAAAGTGTTTCGTTAGTGCGACATAATATTTTAGATTAATTATCAGGTGATATTATCAAGTTCAGATTCTGATATTAATTATGTTACCTATTTGATAGTAAAATAGCATATTATGAAATTCTAAGTTAAATTAAGTTCCTGAATGATACATGATTAATCTGTGCATTTTCTCATAACACGTGGAAAATTTCAATTTTCTAAGAATTAAAAAATAGTTATGTAAGGAAAATCAATATTATTTAAAACTAATGTTAAATGTCCAATTCTGAACAATAATTTGAATAAATTATTGGTTTTTATTATAATGAGAATGAAATACAAAATCTTTACAGGCTCTGAAATTATTTATGAGTTTTTTGATAGATTATTTTAAGTTGTTCAAAGACAGTAATGAAGATAAATTTTTTGATTTCAGCGTTTCTTTTATATTTCCTTGACCATAAAAAAGAGAAGGAAAAAAAATGACTTATAGAGAGACTCTTATTCAACTTCAAGATAATGCCTAACATATAGAGAAGAAATCACTTTGATGTCCCCAATGAAGGAAGCTTCATCATTTTTCTGTCTCTATCTTGACATGTAAAGGTATTCAATGTTTGATAACATGATCACTTAAAAGGCGAAAACGCCAAACCGGATTAAAAGATTTATTTGCCAAAATATTTCTTTTTTTAGAAGTGAACTAAAAAAATATAAAACTGCGAATTGTACCCCTCCACCCATCTATCGCAGTAAGTTGCCCATATCAGCAATGATTTTATTTCAAGCATTTTGATTGTAAATAATATAGAAAAAATATATTATAATTGTGTCACAATGTGTAAAATCTCAATATTTAGGTTTGCGCAGTTGGTTAGTTTATTAAAGCCACCATTAGATGTATTCATTTAATACCTTATATTAGATGCAGTGATTTTTGAGATCTGATGCTCTTTTTATATAAAACATGATTTTAATTTTCAGTTTTATAATTAAATACTTAAAATATATTTATTGCTCTATACGTAAGTTATGATCTCGTTATATTTCTAAAATATCTTATTTATCTTATTTATTTTATAATATTTATCAGAAGTTAGAAAAAAATACTTTATTAGTCGAAAGTTGTTTGAAGCTAGATAATTAAAATAGTTAAATACGATAATCCACTTCAAAACATTCCGATAATATGGAAAACAATCAAGTTAACAAAAAACTTTTGAAGCGTCCTGCCATTGGGGTAGCGCGTCTTCTCCGTGATCTGGGCGTCCTGGGTTTGGGTGTGGTTGATTTTCTCTATTATATTTGTGAGAGGTGTCCATGTGCCCCCTGTAAAAAGGGCTTGTGCAAGTGAATAAGCGATGCGTGTCGTACTTTTGGCATTACCAAAATAAGCTACGCCTCCTATCGGCTTAAATCATGGTCTTTGTAACAGCAGGCTTGTCCATGGGAAATAACATAAGAAACAAAAAACAAAAACTTTTTAATAAGAAATGAGCATTAACAAATAGATTTTATAAGAATATTTAGAACAAAGAAAACTTAATAAGGGCACATGATCAATCTAACATTCTTATAGATGGTTAAATAAAAAAAAAATTGTAAGTCTTTTACAAACGATAAACATATTTTTTTATAAGTCATTTAAAAAAGGTAAACTAAAATTTACTTGTAAGTGAATTTAAAATATGTTTTAGCTTAAATATAATTTGCGTTTCTTTCGAATAGAATCGTTCCTAATGGCTGCGTAGATGTGTGATTAATTGACGTTACATAGCCACAGTAAAACTAAAAAAAGTGATAGTATTAATCACAATGATTTAATAAAAAATATACAGAATTATGCATTTTTCTAAAAAGAATCTTCCACATAAAATTCCTTTTGCAGTTTAAAATATATGGCATAATTACAGATTAATTAAATGTAAAGCCTTTCAACTTTAAGGTGACAATCTATGGATTTCAAATTGGGTTCATTCGCTGCTGATGATTGATACTACAAATTTATAATCGTTGCAATTAAAAATATCCTATTAGCAGCAAAACAAATTACCTTAAAACATTATCCATTGATTTCAAATTTGAAATTAAAATATATAGATATTACTTGAATGATAAAGTTAAAATAATTAAATCTAAATAATAGTAACTATTATATAGAGGGCATCTAAAAGCGACTTGAATAATTAATTTAATTAATATTTTTCTACCGAACCTCAATATTTAAATGGCTCAAGAAAGGCTAAAAAACACAACTTTTTTAGTTCAGCTAAAAAATTTATTTTTTGAACAATTCGCAAATTTTTACGCAAATCATTTAATAAAACTATAAACTAAAACTTTATATATTCAATTTTAGCTAAAAAGACATTTTTATAATTTTTTTAAACCTTTGTAGATTTAACTGATACATTTAACTTCATATATGTTTCTTTTCTTCAATTTTTTAATTCAAAAATTCCAAAATATAATTATTTTAAAGTGTGTTTGAAAAATTTATTATGAAAGTAGTTAGAATGAATGAAACTTACAAATGAATGACAGAATGGTGAAGCAAAATATATCTTCTAGAATTATATTTTTATATGATATTTATTTTTAATATAAAAACGAAAATATATAATACTTTAATTATCACAGTTCTCTCCTGTCTTGAGTTATAGACAAATTTGAATCTTTTTTCTTTTGTTATAAAGAAAGGACGCATAAATTAATTTTCAGCTATACACACTATTAACTGATGTATAAATATAAGAACATAGAGAGAATGGAACTAAACTGTCAGGAGTATTTAAAATCGAGTGGTGCAATTCAAATTTTGAAAACCTCAAACAAAGGTCTTGACTGTTAATTGGTTAATTTTTGTGCCATTCAAAGCAGCTAGTTAATTTGAGCATTGCTTTTAAGATGTTTCTTAATTCTGTATTATAAATGCTATAGTTTTTTAAATGTACCTTCGTTCTTTTCTGCTTACTACCGACTATGCATTTTAACAGTTATTTATTAATTTTACAAGTCGTTTTCTTTTAAAACTTATCATTTTTGCTCTGAACTATAAACAGTTTTCGATAAACTTCCAGTAACCTTAACCAATATTACAACACAGATGGAAGGTACTACAAAATTTAAGCCATCCATCTGGTGCCATCGATCTTGTAACCAATAACACCAAGACGTGCGCTGGCCAACGAAGCGCACACGTGCGGAACTAATCGGGAACTGTCTCGTTGCAGGGCCATTAATAACTGCATCAGAATAACTGTCTTGGCCCTTCATGGACGGACCGTGGCCACTCGGAAGATATTATTGTACCCGAGACCAATGATCAATTCAAATTACTAAATATTAAGCATTTATGGTGTGTCTCAATTGAGTAATGCTGTTCTGTTTCCGTAATTTGAAAGAGATATTTTGCATATCTTTACAGTCAGGTTTCGCTGGAGGAGAGTTTAGAGATGTGATGATTATTTAAGAACAAAGAAGATAAATTATCCGTTGCTCATTAAACAACAGCGAGAATTCTTCTCAATCCTTCATCATAATGTAATGGAAAAAAGTGAGTTGTTATTATTGATACTTTTATTTCGGTCTCTTATAATCAATATTTGATGTAGATTGGCATGATGGAAATTTATAGCTACAATTTTGATTTGCACAGCTGGAAACTTATTTCCAGTGCATTTTTGAACTATCATATTCCCATCTATACAATTAGAAAGATGCCAATTCTTCGAAATATTAGAAATATATGCAAAAGTCTACTAATCATACAGTTAAAACAATATCTTCCTCTATTAAGCTCTGAGGGGGGGGGGGTTGTGGCCTGGTGATAAGGAATGGACTTCCAAACCGGAGGGATTCCTATTCGAGGTTCGATCGCATAATCGAAGTGTGAGCGAATCTGGTGCACATTAAATCTGTCGGGACGAAACGTTTTCCAACTGGTGTGTCATGGAAGTTTGAAGAAGAAAGTGCCAGCCTATATGTAATCCTCATTATTTGACAGTGGTTCAGGACCATCTCAAAATAGCCCTAGTGTTACTTTAAAACAAGACAAGTTACTTTAAAACAAGTTAATATAACTAACTGTTTGCGCTTTGGAATGAAAAGATCTACATGTTCGCGTACATACAAATACAATAATGTTCCTGCCAATGAATGTTATCCAAAATATTGTATTAATTTGGAATTTTAGTATAAAGACTGTATGCTAAATTTCATGCACATTTTGTGATATCTATGAGTTATCATGCTGACAGAAGGATATAATGATAAGAATGGTTTTTAAAGATTCTAAAAAGTCAGAAACGCGGAGATTTATCAAATTAAGTAATTTACTCTTAAAGAATCAAAAAAGGAATATAAAAATAACTAACACCCATTAATGAATTAATCTATTAAAATCCATTCAATAATTTAATTTTAAGTCAGGTGGTCAAATTTAATAATATAATAACTTTATTTAATAATGCAATACTTACTAATATAATTACTAATATGAGTAATTATTATTACTAATATTAATGGTAGTAAGGATAAGTAACAAATATTTAGTATTAATAATAATATTATTGATATTAATATATGATACTATTAATTATTATTTAGTTATTAATATATCATTATGAATTGTTAATATCATCAATATATATTATAATATTATTGACATATAGTATTAGAATTTTATTATTTTGGTGCAAATAATAATATTGATATCCATCCTTACTAATTATTAATTATATTACTTAAGGATATTTATTTAATTTAATAATATCTTTATTTCTAATGGATTTAACCAGTATAATTGCTCCTAGTACTTTATCTAACGAGTTTCAATTTATTTTTGTTGTAAAATAAAATACCATGATCTGAATAAATTGAAAATTATATAAAGGAAATATATACGTAATGATGCTTTCACTACTACTTGCACCGATTAGTACACTCATTATTATATGAATATAACTAGATTTTCTTTTTTTGGTAAGGGTATTATATATATTAGTTTGATATTGACTTGAATATAATAATGTTTTTATAGCCAAATAGCTAATATTAAGATTTCCATGAATAATTAAAGTATATAAAGATATTACTTTATTCTTTTATTTGTTTTAAGTATCATTTGCATAATCTTAAAATAGTTCTGGTTTAGAACGGATATTTTTGTAAAGATAATTCATTAAAAAATTCAATAGTAAACATTTACTTAAGATCACATAAGAGCTCTTCACTCCAGTGCACTTATCTAATGTTAAGTATATTGCACTTAAGCTAAATGGATTTATAAGTCTTTTGATAAATACTTTCATTTTTGTTGCTGAAAGTAATGGATGAATTATAAAACGGCTTCCGTCAAAAATTTAATTTTGCTAAAAAATTTAAAATAACTTTCATTAAACAAAGTATTTTCAGATTTTTAACAAATTATTCAATCTTATAAGTTTTTCCTTAATATAAAGTATATATACTTTTTTACTGATATGAAATTTAAACTTATAAAAATTTATAATTGTCAAATATTTCAAATTTTCTACAATCCGAAAAATACATTTTTAGAATAATGTCCATTTGCGAACCTGATAACTCAAAAAATCTTTGAATTAAATTATATATAATCTTAACAATAAATTTATATATTTTTTTTCAAATTAGAAAAAATCAATTGAAATATTTTTCTGCATGGCTGTCTGAATCCAATGTAACGCGATAATTTTCAAACAAATGAAGCTAAAGGGATGAAATTGATTGCTCAAATTTATCTTTTGTATTTTAGCAAGTATGTAGGCACATTTATCCAAAACCGCCATTACTTAATTAAATGGAATACGGTAAGTGATCTCATAACTGTAATTGTAATTTCCTGTCAACTTTTGGTCTCAATCGGCAGTGAAGCAGACTTGAAAAATTCTTATTCCATTATATGACATTTCCAGCGACTGACTCTCTTCAAAATGCTTTATCATAACAAGCGTTAGTCAATGTTATTTGGTTAACGAAGCACAAATACGACCGTTTCATTTACTTTAACATAACAAAGTGCATACGTCCTACATCAAGGGCTCTCCATATACAAATTTGTGAACTCCTGTAATTCTAGGCCTTGCTTAACATATGGTGTAGGTTCAAAAGATTTCTCATTGTTAGCAGGCAGTTGTGGTCGGGTGAATTGATATCTCGTATTCATGTTTTTAGGTAGAACCAACCGGTGGCAAAAATATAAGGCATTAAAAATCACAAGAAAACTGTAAGACAAAAGACAGGGATATTTTTTACCATCTTGTCTAAAATCATCATAACATTGTTATTTATGAAGTAAGAAGAGAAACGCAACAAGAAGAAACTCGTGAGCAGTCGGTCCGTAACCGATGGGAAATGCCACGCGAGAAAATTCTCGAGTGGCCATACATGATACTACTGCAGATCATAGAAGCTGAACACCATAGTACAAGAGAATATGCTTTAACTAATACCGCATTCTAAAGCATTATTCAACTCTATGAAATAAATAACAGTTAAATTGTAAAAAAGTCTTATACAATAAATAATGGTATGTGTAAAATATATAGTAATATTTAAGAATACTTTATGCGAATATAATATCAAATGCAAATTTAAACTGTTCATATATACGTCATATTGCTTGCCAATCATACTTTTAGAGCGTTCAAAACTGTGCGGGCTCTGATTACTCTCAGTGCACAGTAAGCAATGTGTTAACATTCACAATTTTATTTGCGGTAGAAAGGAGAAGTAGAACATCTTTATAATTAAGTATTCGTAAAAATTTTGAAAAGACTATTCCTGATGATATATTTTCGAAGATACTAATCAACAGATATTTTTTCGATACGGGACAACAAAATTATAGTTTCATTAGCTAAAAAAGAGCAATTGGTCTGTATTGAAGTGCAATCAACATCAGAGCAGTCAAAATTGAAACGCAGTCAACTTTCTTAAGAATAATATATCTTAAAAATAAAACTTCTAGCTATTTATTAGTAGAATTGTATTTTTTCTTCCTCGGCTATTTCTTCAAGTGAGATATACATTAAAAAATTAATGAAAACAGGTATACTATGTGTGCAATCTGTTATCAATTATCCTTTTGATTACACATTAGTTTGAAATGACTTTTGTATTTGAAGCGCATTTAAGTTTTTCAACATAGCTTTGAAAGCAGCAGCTTTTAGGTAACAATTCCTTAATTACTTATTAATCTAAATGTATACTGCTGCCTGACACTGATATAACTTAAGCTAATTAGAATTTTTAAAAAAGAAAGAAAAATTGAAACATAAATGGTTAACAAATTAGGAACGTTCTGATGAGTTGTGTGTACCAAAATTGTTAGATTTACAATTTAACATACACTGGACGAGCGAAAAAAGGCATTCCATGTAATTCTAAACCTAATTCGTTATTTGATAGATCAATGATGATTGTTTGCATTGTATATGAAAATTTAATACAATGTTTGTAGCTTGGATGTTCACTTTAAACTACATAAAACCGTTTGCATCTTACAGATTCAAAAATCATTCAGAAGACTAAATAAGGTAAACCACTAGACTAAGAGTGGGATATTTGAGATAATGGGTTGCGACCAATTTATGTAATAGCACTCACAAGTGAAATATTTTAAATATCTTAACATCATTTTTTTTCAAGAAGTAGTCGAAAAATGGTTTTCCTTAGTAACTTTTGTGAATATATTTGTGTAAAAATAATTTTACTGCTCTTTAATAATAAAGAATTAGCTTTATGTAATAATGATATTCATGTTATAATTTTAATAAATTCTTAAAAAACACATTTAATATATTATATAACAATATTGACATTTTAACTACTAGATGTATACTAACACTCTTTGAACATTAAATATTTTTTAGGAGAACTTCATCGTTGCTAAAAAATTTAGCACTAACGAAACAAAGAAATTATCATTCTAGAAAATTTTGCACTAGAAGTGTCCAAGTTATTTCCTAGTTCTTTTTTATTTTAAATCTTTTATATTTATGTATTTTCTATATTATGATACTTAAACCGGAACGCGAAGCTAAAACATAAAAAGAAATTCCACCATTAAGCCGTAGGTAAATAGTTTGCGACTTCAAAGGTAACCTGACAGTCTTGACTTTAGTGATTAAAGTCCCTGCCGACTCCATTTAAATCAATATCGGAAACTCCCAGTAGGTCATATTTGATTAACCAAGGACTTCAGTTTTGATTGATTGTGGTTGACTTGTTGAGTTTCATGGAGTAAATGCCATTTTCGAATATGTTGCGCTAAATATACTGTTATATTGATTATAATAGGAACTCAATTTTCATCGATATTGTTCTCACTTATGAAAACAATGCCCTGGTCTTAAGAATCAATGTGACAGATGTTCACACATCAGCGTGACAAGAAAATAATCGGCTGATTACAAAAGTTTAATAATTTATTTGTCGAAATTTGTTAGATTTTCTTTTTACTCTGACTACAATTCAATTTTTTTCAGACACTATCCTAAAGTTATTTTTGTGAAACCTCTTTAGAGTTTGAACATAATTTCCTGTTTTCTAATGGACTCAAAATGGGGATGGGGCTGAAGTGGCTGGTGGTAAAATTCTGGCTTTGGAACAAGATATCTCAAGTTCGAGAACCATGTCCCTCGAAGAACAGGATCTGCACATTAAATCCTTTGGGGGTCAAAAGGGTTTCCCACTGGTGTGGTGTGGAAGATTGGAGAGGGTATGTCATCTCAGATGCAGGTCTTGCCCTCATAATCTGATCACGGTTAAAAATTGTAAAGTTCGTCTCAGAATAATCCTAGTGTTGCATTAAAACGGGACGTTTTTACAACTGAATTGAATCCATTCATTAAGGTCTTATGATGCCTTGTCAGGTGAATCAGAGCTTGCGAAAACTTGTTTGTGAGTGATTTATTTCTGGTAATTTCACAAATAATAATGTCATGTAAAGACACGCCAATGTTTTGTATAGGCACAGTTTTTGTAGTTTTTCTATACTTCCTATTTAGAATTAGCTTTATACTCCCACTAATTTCTACAGAACGATCACTGAACATGAGAAACGTGTATAATAAAAGTATGAAGACGTTTCTTCTATAGACTTATTTAAAGTGAAGGATACCGGATATTTTTTGATCATAATAATATGTTTCAAGGAAAGAAACCCAGGTACCCGTGGGTTTCTTTCCTTGAAACATATTATTCCTTGAACATATGGCATATTATTCCTTGAAACATATGGCAGTGTTTATTCGATATTTGTTGATAAACTAAAAACGTAATTGGAACATCTTATTAAATGTCTGATATTTACTACTTTATGCCTGAATTCTTATATGAGAGTTTTTTTAAATGTATATTTAAAAATTGGTATTCTGTCTATAAATAGCAATATGCATGATAAAAATGTGATCTAAAATATTCTACAAGACGAGAAACTTTTCCTAGAAATACAAAATTTGGTTTTCATTTTACTTGGGTAGAAGGATTGAATTAAAAAATCTTTCAAATTTCAACATTTAGCCAAATATTATCTAAATTCCTAATATTTTGTTTTTGTATAGCTTTCGACTCATATAAAATCACAATTATTTTTTCGTCCTTTTATAAATCAAAACATTAGAATTACTTTTCAGTGACATCAGTTTTATCATACAATATTTTAGCCTAATTTTAATACAATTTTTCTAAAATATTTTTATTTTTTATCTATAAGAACACAAAGAGAAATTATTGTTCTTGTCTCAAAAATTCGAACTCCAGAATTTGATGCATTCCAATGTTTTAAATTTCATAAAACTTAAATTTGGAGCTATACCTACCTGTATGAATAATAAATGAAATAGCTTGCAGCTAAATGAATGAAATTTGGTATGTAATTTTTAACCTAATTTGTAAATTTCTTTTATATTTTCAATGATTTTTTTTCAGATGACGTTTATTCGCTCTTCTGTCCAAGTTAATACATCCACTACAAAAGTTAAGGTTAGATTATGTTAGTATACTAATGTAACCCTTATTGAGTAGAACCATATCAAATTAGTAAGCAATCGATAAGGGAAAATATAGTGCTTAGTTTTAATATCTTAATTTGTGTCAAACGTTGTTTGACTAAATCTTTAAAAGGATTAATGATCTATCGACCGATATATTCTCCTTTATCTAAGTTTCATAATTGAATAATACATTGGATTAGATAAGAGAGATTTTGGTATGTGATGTTTAAAACTTTTATTTTTGGGGAAAAGGGGTGGTTAATATCTTATTCGAAAAAGTTTCTAGAAACTAGATTTTTTTTAGTTTCTGGAGGAAATATTAATAAATAATTTTAATGTTAACATTTAGTTATTAGATTAAATCGTATTCACATTCTTCTTGCTATACAAATAAAAATATTTTTAAAATAAGACAAAGATAGATAAATCAAGTTTAAAACATTATGTAATGGACACCAATTAGATTTTTCATTGAAATTGTATTTGCAGTATTGATTTTTGAATTGCATTTATTTCTTGATAAATACATTTACTATTTATATACATTTACCTTAAATAAAGGCATTAATTCCTGTATAATTTTTGTTATACTTAATACATATTTATTTTAAGGTGTATCCTACTATTTCTATACATTAACCGTAAACAAAGGCATTAATTCCCATACAATTTTTTCCTGTATTTAATACACATTTTATATTTTTAGGTGTCTCCCAATCTATCCTAAGAGGAATACATTAGGAGAAAACATATTAATTAGATATAATTTTGTTTTAAACAGTCTAAAATTGCCTAATGCATAGAAGTGAAATGTTTAAACAATCCAATAAGAGCATTAATTCTGTTTAATTGTATCTTAATATCTACAGTTATCTTTTAAATGTAGAGATTTAATGACAATAAAACTAGAAAGCTCAAGAGCAATTAAAAATCCATTCTAATGGGCTTATTTCTTTTTTTAAAGGTTTCCCCTAACTTTATAACATTTATCTTCTTACAACTTCCGTCGGCACGCATGCGTAAAAAGTATATTTCTAATCCCTCTTCTTACGCCATACACTAATCCTCCTTCCTGTAGATAAATGTTACTCTTACTGCAGCATTATCGGCTGTCAAGTCCTTCTAATCCAGACCATCTATTGATGTCCGTCTTTGTTGTTGACATCTTATTCTTGCTCCTCAGGACACGCGAGTGCTCTTTTTGTTTGTGTCTTTTTTTTTCTAATCTCACGCAAAAAGAACATATCAGCTTCTGATTCAATGATTTTTTATTATCATTTTTTTAAATAACGAATTGCAAATCGTATTTTTTTATTGAGAACATACTTTTTCGATTATATATTTACAAGCATCATTATTTATCTCTGTTTTAAATCATTTCATCATCTCTGCATTAATCAAATCTCTTTTAAATCAAATATCTGTTTTAAATAAAATCATTTTTTTAAAATAACGAATTGCAGGTCGTGTTTTTCCATTGGGAACATACTTTTTTGATTGTATAAGCATCATTATTTATCTCTGTTTTAAATTATTTCATTATCTCTGTTTTAATCCAATAACTGGTTTAAATAATTTATCACTGTTATCTCTGTTCTAAATCAAAACAGAGATAGGCGTTGTTTTTAATACCCATAGTGATAGGTCTCCTGTTAAGGAAGGTAGTTTCACAAATAGTTTGATAAACAGATGTTGAATTGAAAACCGAACCTTGATGATTGTTTGCAACTAAATTGGAGATTCTAGAAAGAAAATGAATTTCGAAGATAGATCCATTGTGTCTTACATTATTACTTTTTTTCACGAAGAACTGACTTACCTCTGAAAAAATATGCATTTAACTTTTAAAAAAATCAAAAAAATTATAAAAGAATTAAAATTAAAATAATTATAAATACGTAATTTTACAGGTA
Organism: Argiope trifasciata; assembly: GCA_026543055.1. Taxonomy (NCBI): domain Eukaryota; kingdom Metazoa; phylum Arthropoda; class Arachnida; order Araneae; family Araneidae; genus Argiope; species Argiope trifasciata. The sequence goes on from JAPMOQ010015927.1 coordinate 165,510, forward strand.
GTTTTATATTAACAAAAAAATCATTGCTATTGAAATAATTTAAAAATCTTGTAAAACTTTCCTTGTGTTTTACAGTTCTGGGGGGTATTTTTATAAAACAATCTGATTTTTCATTTCTAATTTCATGAAAAAAATTAAATATAAAAGAATTCCTCGCTTCAAATCAATGTGGGCTACCAAAAAGGCATGAAATGAATTAAAAATGAATATTAGAAGTTAGTAATGGAATTCAGTGAGGGTGAAAAAGTGCCGAAATTCAGAGAAAAAAACTATATAAAAAGAAATTTTTGCCATTAATTTCAGCAATTTCGCATATTCAATTTATTTTACAATAGTTTTTCTGTAGATATTGTTATCAAAATTCAAATGAATCATACAAGCTGTTCGTGAATTTTGATTTGTTGATAGATGTTTTTTTTAATATTTGAATATTACGTTATAAGGCGTTACGTTTAATATTGATGAGAATTTTTATGAAAATACTCTCATTTATATGAATATTATATTTTATGAATAATAGGATAAGAAATTATATAAATGTAAAATTTTGTTTGATACTTATATTTATTTATGGCGAAAGCTTTATAATTGATCTATTTTGAAATCTCACCTTTAACCCTTTCAGGGGCATTATGCCAAAAATGATTTTTTTTTCGAAACAATTATTTAAATTTGATTATATCCTATTACTGACATGTAATTTACAGTTAAAAAAAATTAAGGTCCTTAGGGGGCTGGGCGGTAGGTGACATACTGGGTATGTCACCGCACATCTAGAACATGTTTTGGAGCGAATTCACAAATATGCAACTCGTAATTAGAAATGAAAGCAGTTTTAGGGATTCATGACGCTTTTTAACATGAATGACGCAAAAAAATGAGCTTTTTGAATTCGAAAATAAAGTTTATCGGAATAAAATGAAGACAAATTACATCATATGAAAACATGCTTCCATCTTGAATTTTTTGTGTGGAAACAGAATACTTTCTAAGACTCGTGCTGCTTTCTATTGGCAAGATAAAGACTTAAAAAACGTTAGGAAATTTTATGTAGTTATTTCAACGCGATTTTCTAGTTTTAAAAAAATTGTAAAAAGGTGACATATGGAGTATGTCACCGCCCCTGAAAGGGTTAAAGAATTTCTGTATAATATTTTAATAACTTTTTAGAAATCTTTCTTTATTCTGACATTCTTCAATTGTTTTGAAGAAAAGCAGAATGGAATTACTGCAGACACTCCTTTTGACATTATTATAATTCCGTTTCTTTGCATTGAAAAAATAATTGAGACAATACAAGGACGAATTTGAGATAAGCCATATTTTTAAATAGTGATCAGATGATGGGGGCAATAAAAGAGTCGCCACACCGGTGGCAGCCGTTTCAAATGACGATGCGCTCTTTGAACGGATTTGAATGGTTATGATACTCGAATGTAAAACTTAAATATCCCACCACTATAGCTCCAAGAATAATCTTAAATATTTATATTAGGTTGGTGCGTATGAAATGTCGGATTCTCTTTACATGCGGACGTTTGTCTCCCTGTTTTCGTTATACTTTTGTCTTTGGCATAACCTCATTCATAGTCGTATTGTCCATTGCCAGAGACTCATTTCAGCAAAATAGGTTTTCTCGAAGGTCTTCCCTTTTGTTATTTCTTTTGAGTTTATTGCCGATATGAATTCTGCCGACATTCGCGTCATTTTCTTATATGAGTACAAACTTGGTAATAGTGCTGCAAAAGCTGCACGCAACATAAACCAAGCGTTTGAGGAGAATACGGTTAACGATCGGAAAGTGCAGCGTTGGTTCGAAAAATTTCGGACTGGCGATTTTTCACTGCAAAATGAGCCACGCGGAAGACCCAAAACGTCTGTGAAGAATGATGACCCGAAGGCTCTAGTGGAAGCGGATCCAGCCGTATCCACGAGGGAACTTGCTATCAGGATGAAAGTTGACCATACAACGATATTGAGACACCTTTCTGAGATTGGCAAGGTTAAGAAGATGGACAAGTGGGTACCGCACGCACTGACAGAGCGAAATAAGCTGGAACGAACTGGAATATGAAGTTTTGCAGCATCCACCATATTCACCGAATCTCTCGCCGACCGATTTTCATTTTTTCAAGCATTTAGAGCTGTTTTTAAGGGGCAAACACTATGAAAATGAAGACAGTCTAAAAAACTCGATATCAGAGTTTATTAATTCTAAAGACCAAAATCTTTTTAAGACAGGCATCTACGCTTTAAAATCTCGTTGGGAGAAGTGTATTGAAGCGAATGGAGCATACTTTGATTGAATAAACAGCTTTTGAAGAAAGATATGCAGTTTTATACAATCACTTAAGAATCCGACATTTCATACGCACCAACCTAATAAATACCCATTAAGCATGAAATATGTTATTAAATTTTTGAACGACATTTTCTTATAAAGCAAATATCAGAACATCATCCTGGGATTTTATTAAATATAGAGATTAGATTTGAAAGTTAGTTCTTCGTTTCCAATTTTTATCCTTTATAAGATAACATTAGCATTTTTTTCTTTCTATAATTATTCTGATGGTAGAAATTTTTTATACAAAGGAAATCTAATCTTCGCATGTAACCATGAATTAATATAACATATTAACATCGGAATAATTATGATTTTACAATGTTATGCTTCAAGTGTGGTAGAAATAAATCAACGACATTTGCAATGGACAGAAAGGAAATTCTGTCTTAATTTTCGTATATCCAATGACGAAACTTTATTATGTCATAACACTTTTTGTGTATTTTGTCTTCACTATTGAAAACTTAATCTAAATGCTAAAAATTTGTAGTAGGAAATTAATCCGATTATATCCAAATAATCAATTAACTCCTAAAAAGGCAATAATAAAAATTCTGAAATTATTTTTTATGAAAATTTTGCATTCAAAAATATTTATCTTCATTTTTTTTCAAAACCTTAAAACAAAATCTTACAATACTTCTTTTAACTAAAAGGTGATTCATAACTTTTAATATTTATAGGTTTAAATACAAGTTCATGCCAAAAAATATGATAACAAAGACCAGGCTTTTGAATTCATCGTCGAAATTCCTTGAAGATTGTCAATGTTCAATTCTGCTTAATTTTCTGAATTAGTACATTTTTCTTTATTTATTACTATTAATTTTATTGCAAAAATACCTAATTTTTTACTTTAGCGAAACTATATTTGAATTCATGTACTCTTGTATTTATGCTCACCTACCTATATAAAAATAAATGAATGCATACTATATAACAGGAAGTAGTAGATATTATTTTGCTCCGGTTTTATCTCCTTCCATTCAGTAACACAGAGATCTCCATTAATATCAATAGGCTGGTGGAGTTATTAGATTGGCTTATCATTACGTGTGTGATACATTCTTTTGTTATTGATGAAGGCACACAAATGAAGGCTAACATCACGGGCGCAATCAGAGAGAGAGAGAGAGATGGTAAGAAATTTTTAGAAAATATCCAAAGAAATGCATCATTTTCCCTCCAATTTTTTTTCGGATACTTATTCCTTCTTACTCCTTTTGCCACAGCGAAGGATCGAAGTGATATAAATACTTTCTCTTATTCTGGTGGAAAAAAAAGAATAAATAAAATACTGCTGCTCTCAGAATGAGATGGAAAAGGGCTTTTTATGCAGCTCTGAATATGGCTCCATCAATAACTCATTTCCGTCCGTCAACCTCATCCACTTATGACCTGTCGCGCATGCGCGCTTCCGTAAGATTGAAGATATGTTTCTACTGAGGTGAACTTGAAAAAAAAAGGAATTTTGAAAAATATTGTTTCGGAAGAAAATATAAAGCACTGTATTTTTTTTTTTCTTATTTTATTTTCCATTTTCTCCTTTGGGCTTATGAATAATAAAATAGAAAGTATCCTTAAAATATGAAGGGAAAAGAATTAAAGATTGGGGAAAATTATTTTCGAGACTCAAATAAAAACTGCATCTCCATTAAGTTTTCCACTGATACTGTGATTTCTTTCACTTTTCAAAAGATGAACGAGAAACGAATTTCGTTTTTCTTTCATCTTTGTAACGTTGTTAAATGTTTCTAAACAACAAAATAAAAAAGCCTGTTGATAATTTAGTGATATCAATTTTTTAATGTGTTTAAATAGCCTTAATATTTTTATTATTGCTATAAATAAATATATAAAATACAAAATGAAGCAAAAATATCATTTTTACACAGCTGGCGTTTGTACCAATGAGGAAATTTTGGAATGAATTCCTTTTGTCGACTTGGCAGTTGAATTTGGCCATAAATACTCCTTTGAAAAGGGCAAAGTTTCAAGTTTTGGTGAAACATGCCTATGAGATAAGTAGGAATTTCCAGGAACTCAGATGTCTCATTACTCCAGACTGCAAAATGTAGACAACTGCTTTGGAATTTCAGTGCAGAGTTGATTGAGTCATTAAACTTTTCGATTCGTGATAAATTCTGCGATTCACGTTCAATTCCACTTGAATTTTACGAATAAGTAGATTTCACACATTGTATTTATGAATTTTTGCGGTATATTAAATTACTTGAAGCACTGTGACCTACATCATTATTTGCATTTCTTGTCACGAATGAAGGACTGTAGATAATGTTTAGAAAATAATACATTTTTTATCTATAATTCTTCCTAAAATTTTAACATAAAATTATAGCCATATGAAAAAGGAATTGATGTACATCTCTTACAACCTACATACATATGGTAATTGTTTTTACAATATTCTTCATAAAAATTCCTAATTTTAAACATAAAACATAAAAGTTTCGCAAATCAAGAGCGTACAATTGTTTAGCAAATTTCGGTTTTACCATTTCCAAAACGTATCAGTTAAAGACTGTGATCGACTAATGATTGTTGAGTTCGGTTCCGATTTTTCTTAAAATCTGTTTTATGGGAGGTTGGAACGTAGGAACCATTCTTATTGTATAAATTTATCTCAAAACATGCATTTAACATGAAAAAAGAGGAAACAATGTTTTAGCTAAACTAAGATAAACCAATTTTCAACATTTAAAATAGCTTCAGTTGTGATAAATAATTCAAATGCTCCAAGATCAGAATTTTTTATTCAATATTTTGAAAAAAAAAAGTGCATTTTCTTCCGGAATATATAATGCAAAAGAAATTCATTTATTTCAAAAGAATATATAGTGTAACCTTAGCAAAATTCAGAAATATATAAAAATACCAGAAAATCGAAGCAAAATATTACATAAAATTAGTAAAAGCTAACTTTTAGCTTAAAACTATATTAAATATCAAATTAAGTTTAAAAATCACACCTCCAAATTAAAAAAAAGCTGATGCATAATTTTCTAATAATCAAGTAAGATATCACACAAAGAAAATATTCCAAAAATTTAACTTATACATTGGGCATCATTTAATCATCAATCATCATCGTAAGAATTTTTGAATTCTTAGGCAATTTAAAAAAATTACCGGAAATAAAATTATGTAAATGTAATATTCTTTTGTTTCGTTCTTTAGTAACTTAATACACATGTGTGATAACCTTATCTTAGTGTGGCATTAATACTACTATAAAATTAAAGAATTTAACTGGTTAGTTATTTGTTAAAGAAACGTTGATTGATTTGTTGTCATTAAAGTATTTTAAATTATTACTAAGGATTGGTGATAAATTTTTAACTAAGCTGAAACTGATGCATATGTTATTGGATCTTTTAGAATTACATAATAAACAAAACAAACATATACAATGAAAAAACACCTAAAAATTTACCTTCTTTCAATTCTGAAAAATACGGCACTAGGAAGAAACTAGAGTTAATAAATGAAGAAAGACACCTTTGAACAATCGACGTGGTTCTGTTTTTCTAAGACGGGTACATCCTGAACATCAAAGTTGAGTAGCTTATCCAATTTAGCTCAATAAAAAAGCTTTCCCAAGAACAATAAAGCCTTCGTATGAAAGACAATCTGTTCCTTCGTTCTTTTACTTGCAATCAGAGTCATTCTGGTATAAGTCGGGCTCTCAGGTTGCAATCTGTTATAAGACCATTGATTACTTCCAGTACAATTACTTTTTAGTTATCTTACAAATTGAATTAATGTTGGCTGAGTGAGATAGAAGTTTTCTCTGTCTCTTATAATTTATATATTTTTTTATATGTTAGACTTTCAAACTGATAGAAAATCAATAATTTAATCATAACTAAATTCGAGCTCCAATTTGTTATTATTAATGAGCATCAATTATTAAAGATCCCATTACAACAATTTTCTTTTAAGAAATACAACTTTTATCTATTTTTATAAAGATAACGGTTTATTTGCAAGCCGATTTATTTGCAATGTCTTATCGTAATTAAAAATGGCATGAGCGATATTCAAAAAAAAAAAAAAAAATCAATTTTTTTAAGTCGAAAATGATTGAAACATTACTAAAATTATTTAAATAAGTTTTTTTATGTTTTACAGCTACATACTCTAAAAATATAATCTCGCTAAAAATATTTTTGAAATTTATTTGAAATTGAAAGGTATTCTTCTTTAATGGTACCAATTATATTTCCGTACAATTTTCTCTAATGGTAAGGATTTTTCAATAAAAAAATAATAATTTGATACAAATTCCATAACAATGTTTTTATTATGATTATAAAATTGAAATTAATTTAATTGTTTCAACAAACCATTCAGTCAAATATTTTTGTCATCTTTCGAATTAAGATAATTTTTTGAGTGATTAGCATTGAAGCTTGATTTTTAAATTACGTTATTTATATATTTTTAATTTTCATTTGATGTTTTTGTAATAGACATATGTCTTATTTCAAATTTTCAAGTCTTATTAAATGCTGTAAGATTCAAAATCATGTTCCATATTTATATTAACATAACAGTCAAAGAATGTGGATAACGTGCTTGTTAAAGAGAATTAACTTTATATAAAGTATTCTGACTATTATTTTTACTATTATTTAAATATCTTCATCTTTCATTTGTTTTTTTTATTTGCTACGATTTCCAAAACTTTAGATTTTTTTTAAATTCGAAATGATATGATTTTTATGCCCGTGCTATAATTCCACTAAATTTGAATTAAACACGTCTCATGATTTAAGGTACACGCAATCCTATAAAGAAGTTGTGTGTGACAATTAAAGAAAAATATTTTTAATTATAAACATCTAGTGCTGAATTCAATGGAGAAAGTGAGAAATACAAAATCTTTTAACGAATTTATTGGTAGTAAACTTGTAAACAATTTTAACACCTTCTGTTGTTATTTTTAATAATATGCTTGGTGATTTAAACGGTTGCTGATCTTTCACAATTTGATATGGTGCCAAATTTTATTTTGAATCGATCTCTCCAATTACCAATGATGACCACTCTGAATGCTATATGTTGCCAGGAATTTATGTATGTACTTTTTATTTCCAAGTGCTTTATAAATTGTAAAAATAATTCGCCAATTCTCTACAAGTATCAATGTTGATCACTCTCAATGCTATATCTTGCCATGGATTTATAATTTTTTAAAATTTCCAAGTGCTTTATAGAGCGTAAAAGTAATTCGCAAAGTCATACTCAGTTAAAAATTCATCCAGTCCCCTATTGCCAGACCTTCTTAGTTTTTTTAAAAATTCCAAGTGGTTTATAGGATGTAAAGATAATTCGCGAACTCATATTTAGCTACAAATTAATCCGCTACCGACAATTTAAAAGCAAGAAAAAAACAAGGCATTGTTTGATTGTATCGAAAAAGAAAGGCAAAATTTTGATTTCTGTAATTTTTTTAATAAAATATTTGCATTTTTATGGGTTTTTCATATATTTTACATACTTATTACCTATTTATTCAATTTCACATCCATGCTTCATTGCGCAAGTTTAGTGTTTTATATTCTTAAATGAATAATTTCATTTTGTTTTTTACTTTGCTGATTGCAGATAAAATAGACATTTCTGAGAATCACATAGAAAATATTTTCAATAAAATCTTTTTTTAGTATGAAAAGTTTTATTTTCATATATTATTTTGATTCAAACGAAATAAGAATATTTGCTCATTGTCAAGATTATTTTATTACAATCAAAGAATTTTTTCATTCCAGATAATTGATCGTTTCAAAAAAACCGTAAACTCTTTTGTGCTTTACTGAGTTTAACATTCCTATTTCAATTCAGTTAATCAATTTAATCTACAGAATATACATTGATATTAAAATTATCTAGTAATCTAGTCTTAGAGCTGAAATGCGGTATTAAGACTACTGGTGTAAAATCTGGTAAACAAATCGTGATATTAAAATCCTTTTAGAATTTAGATTTAATCTCAATACTCTGCATTATCATTAAAAGATTAATTGCTTTTCGCGTGGATGGAATTTACATAGATCATCAGTATTTCATTTATAGTAAGACTTTATGAAGAACATCCCTTTAAGACTTCCTCAATGAAATTCTAAGCTATAGAAGAATATTTTATAAGAAGATTTTAAAATTCCAACACTCGATATCAGCGCAGTTTTCCATAAAAGTTCAAAAAGTAATAAGTTCCAGAAATGTGAGCTTATCGCAACTATTTATATTTTATAAATGCTTATATATTTATGCACGAAGAGCTGCATAAAGAACGGAAATGCATAATACATCCCCGAAGAACCATCCTCTCCATAGGCCTTATGATAAAGTTAAAAATCCCACTTATCTGGAAAAGAAGGCCTGCCCACCAAAATCGTTCCCCATTCTGTGAAATGCGAACCATAAAACCATTCGATTTGTGCTGTCTGCTTTAGTAAACACCTCCAGAACAAATATTTTACCAATAAAAATTTCCTCCGGGACAACCTATCACAGACCGAACCCTGAATAAATCACTGCGTCGTTGCAGTAGTTTCAACTTTACAACCTCTCCTACTTTCGAAATTTTTCTGAAAGATTTTTTTTTCTTCATCTGCTTAGGCTAGCTGTCCCACATAGTAAACTTGGAATAGTTTATTTTTTAGAGGGGAAAGTTTTTAGTGTATTTTCGCTATAAACTGTGTTTGCCATGTAATTCTTTCACTTTGTCGCGAGGGAACAAATAAAGGGAAGTGGTGAATTTTCCTGCCAACATTGTTGCCCGTGAAATGGCAACGGCTTCTGTCAAACATCCGTGATATTGTATTCCTTATTTTTTTAATGCAGTTATTTCAATCGTTGTTTTGAAATATGTTTTGACGCTTATTATTTGTTTCGTGCTTATCTCTTTGCTGGAAAGAAATTCATTTTTCATAAAAGGAAAAGTGAACAAGTTAAGAAATCAGATCACATATATTTTTTAATGAAATGGAAATACACTCCATAAGATTATGATGATTTTTGTTGGTTAGTTCCCTTTTCAAAGAGGAGCAAAAATAAACAAATATTTTTCTGATAGAAAATAAAATGATTGCTATACAATTTTGAAAAAAAAAAGCAATCAGGAGTGACTTCCCCAAAGCTTTCTCGCATATATTCTAATAAAGATGTTATACCAGAGAACGTTCTACATGGCATTTTGACGTACAATAGATATAAAACATTAACCTTCAGCTTCAATTTAGGAATTTTCCTGAATATATCATGCCATCTTTGTCAGTTTAACTTTTGATTACGCTTTGACATTCTATTATTAATATATTAGAATCGATTCTTTATTTTAGAACACATTTTTCCAATCGAATGAAATCAAAATTTGTCACATATTTAGTCCAAAAAACCCACAGAAGCTTTAATATATTTATTTCATTGGATTTTTTACATTATTTTTTTATATTTTTACATTTTTTTACATTAAAGTACGTAATGACAGTAGTCAGGTTTGACTGAAAATTTGAAATATATCTGTAATATGGATGTTATTTCTGTGAACCGTATTTTAACTTCCATTCTTCGTTTTGAAATCATCGGGATAGTTTATATCGAAAAATTGGTCAGATTTACTTCCGAACAGAGTATACTCAAAATTTGACAGAAATTTTCGAATTCGGTGTAGAGACCGTATACCAATTATCAACCGTCTCGCTCAAATCATATTTGAATCATCTTTCATGCAGACAGGCAGACAAACAAACACTTTCCAAAAATGTGTTTTTCAAACTGAGAGAGAAGAAAGTGAGAAGATTGGCAAAATCTTAAATCTGTATTTTTTAACGATTCCTATTTCTTCTCCATACTAAGTGTGCGAGGAAGTAATAAATTGAACTTACCAAAACTTGTCTATCAGGGCAATAAAATTAGCAGTTTGAAACTGCATTAAAATGGATGCTATGGCATATAATTTCAAATGCTCCGATTAGTTTTATATATGCTAGTAAGTTATGCATTAATCTATAGCAAACAATAATAAATGACATTATAATATTTTTTCAATATATTTCATTATGTTAATTGAAATTTTTCGTTGAATAATTATCTTAGTACAATTAAATAATTAAACTTCTTATTCCGAAATTACACGAAGGCTATTTTGCCAGACACTTTATAACTTTTAACAGTGGAATTGCTCGTTAGCTTATACATCATATTAGTGGAAGGTTGATTATTCTAGATAGGTTTGAATGATTCTAAAATCAGGTATATATAAATTTTTAATTATATAGAAGAGTATACAGAAACAAATCGTTCGTGAAATATAGCATGGCGTACCAAAACGTAGAGAAAGGGCAGTCTTTTGTTAATGAACTAATGGAAATAAATAATATATCACAATAAATTTACAGTAATCTCTGTATAAATAATTTTTACTTGGAGTGTAGTGACAGAAATGGTGCACTGACGCACAGAATTATCAAACATGAAACTGGGATAAGGAAAACTATTGTTTACTTCCTAGATCGGGGCGAAGTGTTTCTTTACAACATTTTAATCCTTTCATTTTTATTTTCTCGCTTACAAAATATACAAAGAGAAAGGATTGGAATCTTCAAACATTTCAAATTGAAGGCTTTGATAAATCTCCATGTTCCAAATATTCCAATGTCTGAAAACACGTTTTTAGTATTATGTCTGTCTGCGAACACAATAAAACAAAAATGCTTTGAGATAGACTGGAGGAAACTTCATAGATGGGCTTTAAAACAAAATTTCTGAATTTCTTGAAATGACGAACGAAATTCATTCCGGAAAACTCTTCGCACTTGGCTGTCCGAGTATGGCGAGTTCAAAAATAATTTCAAAATGAAAAGAGCTAGATGGATAGAATGTGGTACAAAAATTTAGAATTCGAAAAGCAGATCAGCTTTAAATTTTAAACTAAAATATTGATTGATAATATGTCGGCCTTTATTTCATTCCTTCAACGATCAATTACTCTCATGTATATAAATGACTTAAATAAAGGAATTTTAGTAAAACATCACGTTATTCTGTTTCAAATTTTGATATACATCTATCGAAGGAAAGGGGAGGAGGTATATTTTTGCTTTTCTGGTACCTCAGCCAGCAATTAATCGTCAAAGATAATACTTTAGTTTCAGTTAAAAGACCAAACTGACCCCAAATATCGATTTTTCCTATTTATGTTTTACCAATAGCCTATATTTAATACATAACAGCCAGTTTTTTTTCACAATACTAAGGCACACGTAACTTTCGTACGCGAAAATGAAATTGTTTGCACCCACAGCTTTCACTGCTTTGCACAGGTGGAGGAAGATAACAACTTTATTAGTGTACAAGAAAGTTTTGCGAAGACCACTAGGGCAGATTTTGTGTTTACTTCTTAGGCAACAAATTTCACCTAGACATTCTTATACAGTAAAAAAAAAATATTTTACTTTCTAATGATTGTAAATGGTACTCCGTAAGATTGTAGACTTACCGATAAATTTTATATGATTTATTTCCAACGATTCAAGCCATGTTGAACATGAAGTACTAGTTGTCCCTTTTTGCAACTGGTACTCCATGTTCTACTTAACACGGCTTAAATCAGTATGAATACGTTGTTGAATCCTTAAGTTGCAGAATCCTTCAAGTTTGCTTAACTATTTTTACACATTCTGCGATTAGGAAGCATAAAGATTATGGACATGGTTCATCAAGGTGTAATAGAATCCTTTGATTCCCCAAAATTCCATGAATAGCCTAACTATTCGTGTTATGAGTATTTTCAAAATGGCATCCAGTTTTAGCATTCGATCATTAAATATCATTACATAAAGGTTTTCATATTAAAACAAACATGTAATGTGTTTTCTATATCCTAAATACCTTCGCATCTATTTAGCAATATTTTTACTTAAACATATTTGATTTAAATTTAGTTTTAGTTTTTTTTAATTTAATGAATGCACTTGATGCAGTAAGCCTTCCTTCGAATTCATATTAATAATCTTATCTTTCCATTAACAAATTTATTTTCTACTTCATCTTAAATACGTTGTATGTTCTACTTTACTTTTATATCCATTAAGTACATCGAGCATTCCCATGAATGTAAACTCAAGCATTCAACGTAATTAATATAACTAAAGGAGCTTTCGGTAGAATTGGAAGACAGGTGCTTTCAAGATATCATGCATCAAGTATGTTTTTATTTTAAATACATACAACATTTAAATTAATAGCATTAAAATAAGCAGAGCATTTATTTTAAATTCTACCTTCTTTATATTTGAAAGTTTTGCTGAGTTATATTAGGTTATAAGTTATTATATTAATTATCATAGGGTGATAGATAACTTTATATATATTATAATTTCTATATACTATAACTAGTTACTATAACTTTCTTTATATTTAGGAAGAAGTGGTTTAAACAGAATATATGAGGCAATTAATGACCTATCAAATTCTAAAAATACTGATTTAGTCTATTTATTTTCATTACACATCAATGATTGCCCAGTGAATCATAAATTTGCAATCATAGATGTTATAAAATATATCAACCTACAATGTATTTTCTTTTAATAATTTAAAAAGTTGATCAAGAATGCCACAGTTCCACTATTGGCGTTGTTATATGTAAGCTGTTTTTGTGGGTTGAGAGGGGTTGCTGTTACTCATAAGATATGATGTGTTTGTCTTATAAGAATGTTCTTCAGCTCTTTTGGAATGTAACTCACAGCAGTCGTATCGCTTGTAAATTAAAAGCTTCTGATACTTACTTTTTTGTAATTTCATCAGGAAATTCTAATTCATCTCTTCTCATTATATTTATTATAGTAATACGAGTATATTTTTCAGAAAAAACTGAACCAATTTTTAGGAAGTAATGAGTTTATAGCATGTTTATTTTTAACACCCTTACAATTCTAATACCTCAATTGTTTCTGATTTTGATATGGATTTCTTCCATTATAAATTGGTAACTTAACAAATATTAACAATAATTAATAAATATTTTAATATGATATAAAGCCCATTTTTTTATCCCGCATTTAGTTTAATACTGTTTAGAAGTGTACAAGTCATAAAACATAAATAGTCACTTATTGTTACATTTTCATATTAATAAATAATCATGTATAAATTTCTAGACATTTCGCTTATATCCGCGGAACCAAAATGTGATTATTAATGAATTTGCTTTATTGGCAAATCGATTGATTATCAAACCCAATACTTTACTGGAATTTATTTTTTCTTGAGGAATGGTAAAATACAATGGTTATTTTCAATTAGAATTAAAACTAAGATAAAATAACCCTAAACCTGTATTTTAATGTTATTTGTAAAAATTAATTTTGAATATATAAATAAAATAAAATGCTCAACAAATAAAAATAGCATGGAACCCTCTGCTGCCTATTTAATATTTTAAAACTATCTTTTTTCATAATTATTCAAAAACGTTTCGAATCATGTAAACATGAACAAAAGAGCGATGTTAGGAGTTTAAGTTATGAATTTTAAGATTTGTTTCACAAAAAAAATGATTCAGACGTCAATAAAATGATAATAATAGAGGAAATTTTTATTTCTCATAATGTATCTTTCCTGCTAACCGTCTCGCGGAATATGAGCTATTATTTAAAAATTGAGGTTTTTAATTTTGATTGAACATTAATTTTCAATTATTAGAGTATCTATTGTTAAAAAATTCTGCAAAATTATTTGAATTTTACTAAACTTAAGTGATAAAGAAACTGCAATTTTATCTTCAATACTCAAAGATAAGTGCAGTTGCCTTTTCTATTTGGGCCTGAAGGATCATCCATAAGTAAATTCATTACATTTAATTTTATTAAATAATTTATGAACTTGCAAAATTGCTATGTGTTTTTAAAAATTTTAAAAGTAATAACAAAATTCAAGAAAGATTTATTCGAGATGTACAAGAAAAATATTATGTAAGGAGAAAATTTAAATATTTTTTTCACCGCCACACTTTTATTCCAGGAATTTGTTTCCAAAAATTGTTAAATAATACACACATAGAAGTTTAAGGCATATGGGAAAATAATAATAATAAAAAACAATTTTATTTAGAAGCAATATTAAAACTTAACTACCCCCTTAACTTTTATATTTCTTTTACTAAAGATGGTATCTTCTAATTGGGGTATATTTTGATTCAAATCAAAATCTAGTGAATACTTGACTTATCTATGTATCCGAAATGATTTTCATATGAGTTGCACCCATTATTATATAATGGGTTATTTTTTTGCCTAAAATCATCAATATTCGATAAATCAATGCACATATGGCAGTCGGAAAAACAGTTAAGCGGTTAATTAAAACCATCATTAGTTAAATAAATTTCACTGGTTTTACTCAGAAAATTATATTGTACAATAAATGTTATTCATTTATATATCAATTAATTTTATTATTTTTTAAGGTTTTGATAAATATTAATAGAAAAATATAAATTTTTTTAGATGTAATTATGAAATCGTGTGTAATATTTAGCTGAATTGATTTTGTATGAAAAAAATAATTAAATGATAAATAACTGTACCAAAACACCATAAATCAGAAAAGAAATTAACTTTCAGAAACAGATTACATTACAATAAACACTAAAATGCAGATACGAACTTAATTTGGCAAATTGATGGTGACTAGAAAATATAAATCGTTCTGAGCATAGAGCCTCCTTTGAACCTCACATAATACAAAAGGAAAAAAATCTAAATTAATACCGTAAATTGCTAAGTATAAAGGAAAACTTAGGACCATTTATATCAATTTGGTATTAATAAATGAAAAAAAGTTGCTATTCGAATCAACATTTTATCTTTTTTTATATATATATAACAGAAACCAAGCAAAAATTCTCAATTTTGCTTCTAAATTTTTATCACATATCCGTATTTGATAATAATCCCTCCAAATAGCAAAGAAAATGTGAAAAATGGGTTCAACTAATTATTCAGCGACGCATTTGATCATTAATCACTGTTTATCGAGGGTCCCCATAAATCTTTTCTAGACATCTAAATCCCAAAGAAATGTACTGAAATGTTTTGTGCTGCCGGTGAGGTCGTTCGGAACGCTGCATTCCACAATGAAATCATTTCGGAGGGTCGTATTATTCTATTTCTTATTTTCTTTCCGCCAAGAAGTATTTCAATCGGTTGGTTTTTCCTTAAAAGGTTTTGCCAAATACCTCTAAAAGTGTTTTTATGGATATTTCAATTTTAAATATTCATTAATTAGGTATTAAGGATATTCATATGCTGATAATGACAATTATATATGGATAGTTTGATGATGATAAACAATATATAAGAATTTGATAAAAAAATAAGAATATTATTATAAAAATTATTTATCAAGTTCATTTTTAAATAATATAAGTAATTTAATAAAATTATTGAAGACTAAATTCTTAGATTCGGTTAGATAGAAATTATTTCTTGAGACCAGTTTTTGAATATTCTATCTCTTTTGTGTGTTAAATTTAAAATTCGACTTTTTTGCGTTAATAATTAATTTCTCATAATATTTAAGTAGTAGAGTTTGTCGATGCTTTTTTCCCTTGAAATATTAATTAAACTAAGGTTAAGTACCATAAAAAGTGATTATTAGACAGTTTTTAAAGTGGTTATTAGAAAATTTTTAAAAGTGATTATCGGAAAACAAAATTTAGAGTCGAAATGAGATACAAATAATTTCTTGAGATCTGTTTCTGGATATTTTGAGTTCTTTTTTTGTTCAATTTAAATTTAGAGTAAAGAAGTAAATTGATTCTATGATAATAAAATTTAAGGAAGTTAATGAATGTAGATATCTGTAGTTTCTATGTCATGTTAATAATTTTATTTTTCAAAATATTGATTTCATACAGTTTGACGATAGCAGAATTTTCCTGAAATATTAATTACAATATTAGGTAAAGATATATATTGGATTAGTTAAAATAATCTCATTTCAAAGCAAACTTAACCAATTATTTTTGTCCAAGAAACGAAGTAAATAAAAAAAAGAATTCAAATTACAATAGTTAATTTTATGCTATCTTTTTTTTTGACATTTCTAAAAAAATGATATGGTAGGAAAAGCTGAAAATTTCCTCTCTTTTTTTTTATAATATTGGAGAATGTGAATGTAACAAAATAAAATAAATACTATACACACATATAAAATAATTGCCAGTTAAAAACTGCAACTGAGATGATTAAGTAATATAGATTACAAAATGCCTCGTATTTTAGGAAATCATAAGTTCTCGTTTCCGATTCCTTCAACTCTGAAAGTTTATCCATAATATGTTGAAATTCATATTGTAATAACTTCGAAAATCATAGTTTGATAAAAAAAAATTTGCATGGTTTAAAAACATCCAGATAATGATTCTTGGTGATGTTCTAATCACCTAATTTAATTTTGAATTTCTTATTTTTTAATATTTTTTTCGAATTCAGCCCTAATAAATCACATTCAAATAAATATTAAAAACCCCTATATTTAACTAAGAAACGACATAAAAAGGATTTGAATCTTAAAAAATAATAATAAATTAATTCTTCCTGAATAATTTACATTTCGATATCTTGTTGTTTTTCATAATTATACATTTAATTTTTGTAGTTTCATACTAAAATGTGATAAATTAAATATGTATTTAAAAATACTACTTTTTTCGGTTGTAGAATTGTTTACAGTTTTATATGAATCTAAAATTTGGGTGTAAGAATTGTTAGAGCATGAAAAGTAAACACAAAAAGATCTTCAAAAACGCTATAAATTTTATTTAGGTGAAAAGGTGAAAAAGTTGCTTCATAATTTTAATAATTTGTGTACATAAATTCTTCATACATAAGAAAATAAAAAAAAACAATTTAAAATCCATTTGCAAAGTTTTAACTCCAAGACTCTCAAAATATATTTTACTAAAAATTTTTAAGAAATATGATTCATATTCTTGGAAAACCTTTTAAATTTATTAAAACATTTCTTTCAATAACTTATTTTGTATTTTAGATAGCGAAAATATAAAGATAATATGAGTACCAAATATATGAAATACTAATATGTAGGAATATGTAGAGAATTAGTTAAATTTCTTTTTTAATTCAGCTTCAATGTTTCATAAAATTTTAAATTTCGAAATTTCTATTTTTTAATATCTTAATTTTGAACATAATTTTCTATTGATTTTGTTAAATTAAATAAGTAAATTCAAATGAAACAACAAATTTATGTAATTAGTATGGTTTTAAAGTAGATTAAAGTAAATTCGACATTTTTTTTATGTGTTTTATATCTATTTTTTTAAAAGTTTAACTCATTTATATACTTTTACAGCTACCCCCATCTGTATCTTTTTTTCACTTTAATAGGAATTAATGGTCAAAAACTTCAAGTGAGGTTGAAACTTCGTGGAAAAAAATCCATCGTAACGAATCCGGAAACTTCAAGAAAATAAAACAAGAAGACATTTTTCTTTGTTTCTTTGAGAGAAAGGGTGTTTAAATTAATTTAGAAGTTGTGTTGAAGTGGAAAACTACTGCCCACGGCACAAACAAGCTCCGAAATACCATAAAATACAGAAAAAGAAACAATACAACATCTTGGTCACTGCGACAAGTGTTGCTAAGAAGAGATTTAGCTCATTAGAAAAACTTTGAAGTTGAAACAGACCGTAGAAATGGCGTTAAAACTAGTTTTTTCCTCGGTTTTTGCTGAAATAGAATTGTGTATGTGAGTGGCATATTATCGGTGTGTCAATTTTATTTTTATAATAACCTTATTTTTGTGGATACATCTCACTTGTCAGTTTTGCTTGAAACAAAATGAATTCAAATTGTGAATCATTATAATTTTTCTATTTCTACTTTTAGTAGATTCACAGATTCAGTTTCAATAACTATTTTATGCATCATTATTTACTTCCTTTTATTAATGATGATTAATTTAAATCATTGCGTGAAAAATTCATATATGAGAGGAATTTATTTTTATTTATTTAGCTCAACTAGCATGTGAGTAATATCCGTGGATTTTTCTTCTTGTTTTTGTCATCAGTTTCAAACATGTTGAGATTACAATAAGTACTTTTAAAATAAAAAGATTCATTGATTGATTTTTGGAGAGGGATTGTATTTTGATTGTGAATTTTAAAAAATATTTCATCATCATTATTATAACGACATATATAAAAGAATAAAAAAGTATTAAAAATATTATTTCAATGTTCATTTCATCAATGTTTTAAAACATTTTAATAAATTTATCCAGATAGTACCACTATTGTTTCCAATGTTTTCTTTTATTATATTTTATTTCTACTTCATCCTTTATGGACCTTTATTGCCGAATTCGTTTCTAAGCTAGATTCTTTTGAATACTCTTTCGTTTCTGACTATCTGTATACACAAATACACAAGCATAACTACGCACTTTTGGAAAATCTATAGCAGCATTTTACATTTTCTATTCATATGCGTTCGCAGAATTTTGTGCTACTTGTATTTTATGCTACTTATATATATATATATATATATATATATATATATATATATAAATTTCTGTTCTTTTCAATGTTAGATATACACATCATACAATGTCTGAACATATTTTTTGCTTTTATCAAATAATTATTGAAATAAAGATAAAAAAAGAATATTTTTGATTATATTAAAATTTATTACGAAGATATTCGTCTGTTTAATTTATAATAATTTTGTTTATATTAGGATGTAATATTTTAATCTGTTTAAATCAGTTTATTTATGTTATTCGCTCAATTATGTTTGGGTATTTTGAATAATTTATTTCTTGCCTTATTCGATAATTGTTTCATAATCATAATTCTACATTTTTTTTCTTTTTATTATCTAAATTTATTATATTATTTGAATAAATATTTATTCTTGTTCAACAAAACCCAACATTCAGAACTAATGTTTTTCCTTAGCTATAATATTCTAGATCTTTTATACAAATTATACGAGTGAATTATTTTGCAAGATGAATCATACTATATTGTTCTAAATTCTGAAGATTATTTTAAATGCGTCATTTCAACGTAACCACACTTGACTAAAAGATTAAGATTTGAAAGCTTTTATTTAATTTTATTCAATCAAAAATTTAAAATGAAACGCTCTTTGCATGATATTTGATTATTTATTGTTCTCATGTTTTGTGTTTCATCCTATCTGTTTTCTTTGAGTCAAGAAATCAGGTTGTATCAATTCAAACCCTCTCTAAATATAAATGTCTGAATCGTTGATTTATGCTCTGCATTTGAAAAGAAATTGGATCCATGCAAACGTCAGGAAACTGATATCTGGTATTGTAGACAGCTAAATTGGTGGGCAGATAGATGAATGGCAATCTCTTCCATTTTTGAAAAAAAAATGGATGACAGATTGGGTCGTTTAAGTCTTGGAATTTGTTCAAAATCCATGTTCTTCCGTATGAGTCTGTATACATATTTTTTAACTTTAAACTATTAAAGGAAAAAAATGTCATATTTTTCTTTCATTTTAAAAGTAAAGGAATACATGACAGCCTTGAAATAATTGAGTTTCTATATTTTAAAGTAATAGTTCTTTATTTTCTTTCAGTTGCATGCTTAGTTAAGTTACGTGTAATAAGTTGTTTTGATTAGTTAAGAAAAGTTACTATATGTTAGAAAGATTTTTGAAAAACTCATGAATTTTCCTTCCTTTTGTTAAAAAAATTGGCAGAATCTTACGTTATAAATATTTTGTGATGAACTGTCAATATTACATCTTGAATGCTTTACTCTTAGTAAAATAAATTTCTTCAATTGGAGATAATAAATTTAAATTTTTCGTTATAATATACGTATAGTATTCCCTAATTTTGGACATGTATTTAAAAATTCTTGCATATATTTTTAAATAAAAAATGCTTTCCAATAAGTATCATTTTTCAATTCCTACTGTTAGTTCACTATCTTCATATATATATATATATATATATTATTTATATATCTTGTTTATTAATAAATTACTTCTTATTCAACCACTCAAATTAAAATACATGTTTGAAGTGGATAAAGATTTTAATACAGTTTTTAAAAATATTTATCCCTTCTTTAAATGTAATTAATTTTAATACTTTAAATAGATATTTAGCAATTTGTAATGAAAACTGGAATAAGCAGACAGTTGCACAATCTATAAAAAGCAAGGATTTCGGTATTTTTTTCTTGAAGGTGAAGACTGCGAGTTAAGTTCTTACGAAAATCAATAATTTATTAACAATATATTTTTGTGATAATCATTTAATAAAAAGTTCCTTTGTTTATATAAGTAAGGATTGAACTGATTTTTTTATATAACTTTTTTAATCTATGTATAGGGCGTTTTGATAATTCTACTCTAAATAAGAAAATCGCTTAAAAAGTACCTAAATGCTAGGAACAACATTTTTTATTAACTCCTTGGGTTCACGCTATAGGACTTTCTGTATTTGATTGAATTTTTGCTTTAATATTATTGTAACGCTAATTAGCTTAAATTATTTCAGTATAAAGCAGCAATGTATATCCTGAATGATATGTGATATATGAATTCTTACATAAAATTTACTGCTTTTACTTGTTAAAAAAATAATTAAGTACAAATATAACTGATGCTTTCAAATAAATGTTTGTCAAAAGATTTAAAAAATCAGACAGACATTTTTTTCTCTAGGGGGAAAAATAAATCATTTGTGAACTTTTCAGTTCCAAAACTAGTATAAATAGCTACAACGGTTTATGTTATTCTCATTCAAATTTGAAACAAAAATCCTTTCCATTTAACTTTTGCAATTATTCTTGCTTAAATAACAAGTTTAAAAAAATTGAGATACAAAATAATAATATATAAAATATACAAAATATGTTTTGTTACATATTATTTTTGTATTTTATTTTTATTCGTTGAGAATATTTCTTGAAAAATTTTCAAAGAAATTATGTATCGTGGGACAAAAAGTTTTTTAATAAAGTGTTTCAAATACTTATTTTTTAACTACTGGTTGTTTTCTATGCGTATAAAGTTCTTGAATATTCTATGATTATCAAATTCTGTTCTGAAATTTAAAAAATCCAATTTTATTCTTACACATAAAAAATTGTTTAATTTAGAGTAAGAATATCAAAGAAATCAAACTAAGAATATCAAGAAAATGAACTAAAAATTTGCAAATTGAAAAGTTTCAGAATCATTTTAAATAAATATATGCTGTATTTTGCCAAAAAAAAAAAAAAAAAAAAAAATGGAAAACACACCAATGAAATTTTTGTAATATTTCGTATAGAAACAAAGTGTCATTATAAATTTGCATGTCATTTGGGTCTTAATATGGCTTCTAAATGTCGACTAATTTTTGGTGGTTCTGGAAATATTTTACCCCATTTTTCTGTCAACACTTGTTTTAAATGGATTTTGTTTCTTATTTTGTGTTTTTGAGAAACATTTTCGAGCATGGCTCACGAATATTCAACGGCATTGATGTAGGGGTATAGTAGTAGTGCGTGTAATTGCTGTTTGCAATGAAAAAGACACCATATTTTGATGTTACGTGCATTCTGTTTGGCGTCGTTATCCTATTGGAAAAGGACATTTTATTCCAAACTCAAATTTTCACACTTTCTTTTAGATTGCTACTACCATATGGTTCATCCAGCTTGCCCAGAAATTTTTCAAACCATAGGCAGAAGTATAAGTGCTGAAACTATGCGAAATGTCATTAAACAAGCCAGATATTAAACTCGTATTGTTAGAGAGACACCGTTCATCACCATGCAAATTCTGAAAAAGCATTTGAAGTTTGCAAAAATTCATCAATTGAAGACCAATATTTTTTGGAAGAAATATTTCGTGATGAAAGAAAACTCAGCATTTTTGGCAGTGGCAGAAGTTGCACTGATTCAAGAATGTCCAATACAGTTTGGTATCCAAAAAATTTCAGCGCTACAGTTAAATATGCTCGCGACTCCATCATGATTTGTGGATGTAATGGCTTTATCCAGAGTAGGGAAATTTAATCTGCATAGAAGTCATCATAAACCACATGGTTTACTTATACATATTTCGCAGCAATCTAAACAAAAGTGCTCAAAATTTGGATGAAGATTTTATTTTCCAAAAGGGAAACGACCACAATCAGAATGCACATAACGTCAAAATTTGGTGTCTTTTTCATTCTAAACAGCAATTGCACACATTATTCCACTACCTCTTCATCAATGCCATTGAATATTCGTGGGCCATACTCGAAAAAGTGGCTCAAAAACACAAAATAAGAAACGAAACCCATTTAAAACAAGTGTTGCAAAAAAAATTGGATAAAATATTTTCAGAAACACCAAAAATGGGTCGAATCTGTATTATGACATTTAGAGGCTATTTTAAGACCCAAAAGACATACAAATTAATAATGACACTTTGTTTAATTGGTGTAATCTCAATTATTTGAGGCAAAATTTTGCGTATGTTTATGCTTTTGAATGCTTTTGAAACTTTTCAATTTGAAATTTTATTTTATTTTTCTTTATTCTTACTCTAAATTAAACTATTTGATATGTGTAAGAATAAAGAAATTTTTGCACTTCTCGGTAATGTGTTATATATATATATATATATATATATGTATATATATATATATATATATATATATATATATATATATATATATATAATATAGCTTTTTAGTCTTTCATTTATTCAGAACTAGAAGTATAATGGAATCTTGAAATTATTGTATTATTATACAATTATTCCAACTCGAAATAATAATATTCATTTGCTACCATATCAATTAAAATATTATTTAAATTATTCCATTTTGAAGTAATAAGTTACGGCATAAGTTACGTAATAAGAGTGCATTTTATATGAGGAAACAGAAATTTGCAATAATATCAAAATTCGATATATTCCAGATTCGGAAGAAAAAGTGATTAAAATATTCCATTACTACAAATATGGAATAATTTAAACTAAATAAAAGGTTACTAACATACAATGATTGAGGAATGTATTTCATGCAACATTAAGTCTGGATAAAAAAGGAAGGCTTTAGTGAAGTTGCAGTGATATTATAAAAGTTTCATCAATATGTATGCATATATGTATAATTAATAAACGCATTTTATTTTATCAATGAAGAATATTTTCGTTCTGTGTCCAGTAAAAAAATATTATTAATAACTTACTAAAACTAGCATCAAACTATTTGAAAAATATTTTTAAAGAAATATTGTAAAATAAATTAATTTAATTTCAATTTTTTTAAGATGAATTTTTTGCTTTATAAATGGGATAACTTTAAAAAAGAAGTAAGTAAATTTGTTCCAAAAGAATAAATTCTTATTCATTCAAGAATATTGAAAATTACTAATTCTATTTAAAATGAATTAAACGTTGAATTCGTCGAAAAACAATTTTGAATTATTAAAGTTTGTTTTTCATTGATGAAAATCTATCTGCAGGTTATGATAAAATATTTATATTAAATTCAAAATTATTGAAATCGAAAAATTTTCTGCCTTTTCCTGAAATAATCTCAATTTATTATTGAGCAATTCGCTTGCAAAAGACATATTTAGGATCAAATTCCTATTATTTCACTTTGAATTAATACGGATCACAGATTTCTTTGATGAAAGTTATATTTATTCCTCGAAACGCACTCAGACATTTTCATTTCACAGAAATCACAAAAAGAAGAACCTTCATAGAATAAAGCTATTTTCTAGGAAACACTAATTTATTATTTTATAGCGTGATCTTGTTCTCAATCAATGCATTATAGTTCATCAAATTCCCCGAATCATCATATGAAGATAATGGAATACAGTACAATTTTACTTTGAACAGAATGCAATCTCAGATAACTATATAGAATCTTGATTAAAAATGTTATTTATATCGAAATGATTTCAGATAAAATTACTTCGGATATTAATACATCAAAAACGTATTGATACAACATTTTCTGTCAATTTATTAAAAATAAAGAAACAAAAGACAGTTATATTTATTTCAAAATAAGAGTAAGGCGATCATAAAAAAACAAAAGAAACATTTCCTAAACCATAAAATACTTTTGAAATAAATATTTTTAACATAATACAAACTCGATAGTTGTATAATATTAATGAATTACTTAATAATAGATATTTATGTTTGACATTCAAACTAAAGTTGTAAATATATTTGATATATTAGTGAAGAAAAGGCAATTGTAATTCTTTAGTAAATATGGCAGAAATATCAGTTAAAATAACATTTTAAATATGAAACAATCACTTAAATATTCTTAAATATTTTTTTTTAAAATTCAGAAACTGAAAGAGATTTCTTCTTGCCATTTAGAAATTCTAAGTAGAGATTTAATATATACTCCTATATAAAGAGGACCCAGTTCCAAAGAGTATATACATTCAAATTAATTTTTATACATGCTGCAAAATCGATATCCCTTTGCCCTAAGTACTTAAATTTTATAAACTAAATTCTTAAAATGAGTCATTATGATTCAAAAATAATACAAAGTGAAAAAAAAAGGTCAGAAATAATAAAAAAAATAAAATAATAAATTTAACATTTTTCTTTATATACTTTTCATTCAATTTATGCAATTTTATTTTATTTTTTTGTTTACATCTTTATTGTATCCACCCAATAACTATGAATTTCATTCCTCTAGTAAAATAATCTCCTTTCCCTGGTAATAAACCCCATATTCTTGTATCTGGATACACTTGTCTTGTATCTGGATTGCTTCACACGCAATTATATATCTTTTATCGTCCTCGTGTTTGATATTTAAAATTCCGTTAAATTTGTTCTTCTTGTATCTCCAGATAATATCGATATTTGATTTGTTATTGTCTATTATGCATTTCTCTTTTAAATTATCCAGGTAGCACAGCCTATTGCACAAAACTGTGCAGTTTTATGCTATTTTATATGATGTTATACAGTATTCCACAATATTATAGGATATGGCAAATATTGATACAATACAATACATACAGTATTGTATTTTACTAGAATACTGATATTGTATCTTCGGTTTATTTCGTATTTTATAGGTTGCAATATTGATCAATTATAAAATTTGCGTTGCAACCAGTATTTATGTGTTATTAGAGTAATTGTATTGTATTTCAGGTTTATTTCGCACTTTGGATGTCATTGTTTTTTATGATACTTGTCATTGACAAGCCCGCTGACTAAAGAGCCATTGCAGTTTAATCAGAATGTTTTGCGTCTCTTGTTTTTCCAGAAGCTCCATCTAGAGCCAAGATTACGAGATAGCTACTCACGCATCACAACCTTTTTTACGGGGAAGACTTAAATAGACATTTCATTCATGGATCGCAATTTAAACCTGCATCAGAAATGATTACCTCTGAACCAGTACTCCCAGTAATATTACTCTAGACTTGGATGACTTTGTGATCACAACGGATTTATACGTACGCTATTCACCACCACACCGAAAGGTCTTCTGTCATAGGAGTTCAAACAGTCAATCAAAAGGATAAGGAATCCAACGCCCTACCAACCAAGCTACTTAGGCATTTTTGAGTGTTGCTATACTTATAATTTTAAATTCAGGATGGGAACAGTATTTGTGTGTTACTAGAGTATTTGTATTCTATCTCGGGTTTCTTTAACATTTTGGATGTTGATATACGCAATATTGATCAATTATAAAATTTGGAGAAGAAATGTAGTAATCTAGTTAAAATACTTAATCTAGTAATCATTTGATATTGTATGTGGGCAATTTTATTAGCCCTTTTGCGTTCCCTTTATAAACAATTACCGTCTTGACCAACTCGATTCCCATTTTCATTCTTTGTTTATAGATTTTGGATTTATTTGCTTAAAGTTTCTTAAATTGCAGAATTTTTTAATTAACATTTCTTGAGTTTAAGTTTTGATCCCCTTTTACCTTTGTTCTCTCTCTCTTTTAAAAATATTTTACACTTTTTTTCTTTACTCATGTTTACTTTTAGCTTTTACTTTGTTTATATTTGTTGCTGCATTTTTACTCGATTTTTTTATTTGTAATTTGATTTGTTTACTTTTTGTCCTTTTTAAACCATTTCCTCAAAGTCGCATATAAATAAAAAGATATAAAAGCTTCTAAAGGTCAAATATATTTTTTTTTCAATGTTAGAGTTTTGTCACAAATATAAAAAAGATAATTTTGTATGAAGTAAAATAATTTTATATAAATTATGTCATCAATCTTCATTTATTATTATTTGTGAAACTCATTGGGAATCAAACTAAGTCTTTAATATGAAAACAAATTATTTATGCAAATTGTTTTAAATAATTTAAGCAAAAAAAAAAATTAAATAAAAAGTAAATTACATAAAAGTAAATTACATGAAAGTAAATTGCATAAACATATTTAGTTAACTTGCTATGAAAGAAATATTTTCAAGATGAAAACAATTAACGAATAAAACAGATATTATGTTTGTTTTTGCATCATTGCTTAGACAAAAAAAGAGTTTTTAAAAATTGTGCTTTTTAAGTCTTCATACACGCTTTTTAATATTAATATTTACTAAGTTTAGATTTTTTTAAAATTTTGCTATTAAAGTTTCTAATGTTGCATTTCGCATAACGTCTTTTTATTATTAAAATGACATTTTCTCATCATTTTTAATTTTTAATTCATGCACTAGAATTCGAAATTATATTCTGTGGTTAGGATTTATTAATCAGTAAAATTGTTTTTTTAATATTGTTTATAAGTATAAAAACCTAATATTAATTTTCATAAAAAATGCATACAGAATTTCTGAAATTTGTGATAGTTAAGCTTGAATTATTTGAAAGAATTCAATGATAATATTAATGATGACAACGAAATTTCTAGCAGTTCTTCTTCATTATTATGTTTACAACAGTGAAATTTTCCATTTGAATTATGGACGTAAAAGCTTGAGGCATTGAAAACGGTACTTACAACAAACTTAAATTAAATGAATATTTTAGGAATTTTGTTGCAACTCATCCTTAAACATTGATTAAAAATTGAGATATATATGAATTGTAATCTGCTATACGTATTTCCGACGGTGTCAAAAAGATTTTATGAGTTAGTTAGGATCTACCCTTTTCATGAGAAAACAAAATTGTAGTTAAAATTTTTAATTATATATAATATAAATGAAGCTTTATTTAATTAGATCACCACATTGTTTAGAAATTTCATTCCCACAAAGGCTCCATGAATTTGAACTTCGATCCGATTACTAGAACAATAACCGAGTCAGAACCCTTACAAACTTGCTCATGATAAAAGTAGAAGGATGAAAGGTTATACTTATTTAATGTTCCTTGGGTTTGTATATAAGACACATATTCTATTTTAAGCGTTTGAGAAAAATGTTCAGATGAACTTCATCATTTTGATTCTTTGCCAAATAAGAATAATGATTCATAAATTGTCCTCCGAATTTTCACATTACTCCAATCTCGACGTATTTTATATCCATTAAGCTTAGACAGATTCTCAATAAAATTCAGTTTTAAAATCATGGTCACTTTCTAACTTGATTCGTTCCTGTCGAAGGTTTCTGCTAAAAAAATAATGAAGGAGATTCAAAATTCAATGAAATCTTCAACATTATTTCATGAAATCCTAATAAAAAAATCTTTAAATGATAAATTATATTTAATATGTATACTACTATATTTGTACTATTATACTTACTATATACTAATATCATAAATATAAAATTTTGTATGGATGGATGTTTGATAGAATGATGGGTAATGGATGTTTGTTTAGCCAGAACAGCTGAAAGGAATTAATTTAAATTTGGCACACCATTAAAGTATGGAATAGAGCATATGCTACTATTTATTCCGGTTAATTGAACAGTTACATTTTTATTAACTAAAAACCATCTGTCCCATCAACACTTTTCGTTTCCCCACTGCCAAATGAATAAGGCTTCAGGCTTTTTCTCATGTTATTGAGGTTAGGCTTAACATGAGTTCGGTTATTATTTCAGTTTTTATTATTATTTCGATTATGGTTTTTTTAGTGTTGTATTTAAAATTATTATTAATTAATAGATCTTTCGAATTCTTTTTGAATTGAAATGAAACAAAATATAGAACATTAAACATTTCTTATCAGTATTGCATTACCAGAGCTGGCATAAATAAATTCATGCAGTTATTTTGCCCCCATCGGCGTTGAAAATTTGACTAAGGTGTGGAGAGTGTGGATTTTTCAGGACACTTAAACGGAAAGACGAAACTGCAGGAATGGTTTGTTCTGGAGGAAAAGTTTCTGTATCTTTAATGGAGCAACAGGTGGAGACTTCAAAACAGTTATTTTCTAACAAGATAGCAGAATCACAGCGGTTTTTGTTTAATATTAGAAAACATAATTCACGTTTTCATATGACGTCTTTTGGTTCTGAAAGTGTGATTGCAATACCAGGATTTTCACCGACTCTTACCTTTCAAGATCAAGTGTATCATAGAATTGCATATTTCAAACATGCAACCAGAGTTCTTACACTTCTTTTTCATGAGTGTGGAAAAAGCCGAAATTTAGAAAAGGTCAGAACGTTTTAGACAGGATCGTAGGAAATTCAAAATTAAATGCTAAGACATATATATACCCATAGACTCTGTTCTGGCTCATGACGATAGTACTGCCTACCCCTTTGAATTCCTGTTAACTCCATCGAATTAACAGGTGTAGCTTTCCTTAAGCTGGAACTTAAAACGGTGTTCCAGATCTACTGATGCGAAATCTTGATACCCCCAGACTGTGCAACGGTGCCAGGCTTCGTATCTCGGAGTACGGCAGTAATATTATGAAATGCTACTATTACAGAAACTACTAAAGGAGATAGAGTTTTAATTCCTCGCCTACCTATTATTCCAAACAACTTGACATTTTGCTTCAAGAGTTTGCAACTTGCCTTAAAATTGTCTTTTACAATGACAATCAACAAATCCCAGGGCCAGACCTTAAAAGTTACAGGCATTCATTTGAACACTCTATACTTCTCACGCTTTTAATTATATGTTCGTTGTTCACATGTTTCAAGTTCCCAAAACTTACATGTGCTGATGGAAAATAATAAATCATTTAATGTTGTATATAAAATGGCATTGAAAAAAAAACTTTGAAATTTTCCTGTGGATGTTTCAATAAGTAACAAGTTTCTTGATTATATCATATCAGACTCTATTTTCAACTGCAGCATAGTGATACAGTTTGATAAGGTTTTGCATTGTGTAGAGTATTAACATTGCAGAGTATTAACAAAGAGTAGAATATAAAAATTGGAGTTTTTTTGATTGACTGATTGACAAGAAATACAGATGTCGCTACGATCACTGCAAAGTAATAATATGTATCTAAATTCTATTGCTCTAAATAATGGTAAGATCTCTTTAATTTCTCTAATAATAGAAGGGTTAAAATATACGGGTGAAACTAAATGAGGGAGAATGCAAATGGTGAGAAATTTCAAACGATTATTGGTTGAAAAATACTAAAATGTATTTAAATTATATTGCCTCATTATAATTTGGGAAAACATTCAGTGTAAAAGTTGTTTCTTATGACCAGGCCGTTTCTATTATCAGCTCTAAGAAAGATATGTAAAAATGAAAATATCAATTCCCATTACCTGGTAACAAATGAAGTAATTATGAATTCGGACCGGAGATTTTTATCTTCCTTGTAGAAAGCCTTTCAAATTCAAATTTTGTCTGGTTTATTTAATTAGGCTTATTACCCATAACATTGCTGAAAGACAATACAACTACTTGCTCCAGCGTAAAAATCTGAAATAAAAAAATATGCAAATGAAATGAATGACTGAAAGGACTATACCCCTAATAGTACATATATGTTATAAAATATTGTATATTAAACAATTTTGACAAAAGTGTATAATATTTAACAACATAATGTGATACGGCCGAGGCACCCTGGTTAGTAGGGTGCTGGACTCGCATTCCTTAGGTTATGAGTTAGAACTCTGCCAGCCGATGATTAAATTCTAATTGATACTAAATAAAATCTAAATGAAAAAGTTTTATTGCATTTTTTTTCCCTTCAATTAAGAGAGAATATGTACATACAAAATACTTGAAATCTACTTTTTTATCAAATTTTTCAAGTTTAAACATTTGTGATTTCATCCCTAACATTATTTTAACAAGATAAATCGCTTCGGGTCCATCCTTAATAAATGAAGAGTGCGCGGAACCTACTCCCGCTTGTTAATTCACTAGCGAGTAACATTAATTCAAGAATTATTTTTTCCCTCATGCCGCATTTCCCAGAAACTTTTCAATACACTTTCAGAAAAGCTATTAAACATCTTCTTTAAAGCAAGGAATTCAGTGGTCGAAGTTTATGTATTCAGGGTTTCCTTTGTTAATTTTTAACATTATTCACTAGGTCTGGCCGCAATCTCCATTTCATGTAGGGGAACCATTAATTTAGCTGTCTGAATTTTATTGATCTCAAAACTCTTACGCGAAGTCAAACGAGCTTAGAAGCGGAAGAAAATAATCTACTCTTTAGTTAATGATTTAAATTGCCGCTTTATTAAAATATATGCTGAAAGGAGAAAGAACTCACAACGACTTTCAGTTCGGTTAAAAAAGAGATGTAGGTTGGTAAGTTAGGGGATTTAAGAGGAAGTTTGAATATAGCTAAATTACATATTTAAAATAAATGGCATTTTGTCAAAAAATATAAACAGACTTTCTTTTATGAGTAAAAGTAAATATTTTGTGATTTAAAATATTCTGGAAAGCTCTGAGATGTGTCACGTAGTTTTGCCGGCAGCTGCTTAAAAATAGAGATAACATTTTGTTGTGTCTTGCGTTCGGAAATATTAAGTATGCATTAAAGGAGTTTGTTCTTTTTGCTAAACGACTGCCAGTAATGAGGAGCTTGGAAGTGATATGTTATGAGAAAGAACGAAACGAAGAAATTATTTATAAGAAAAATAATCTCCGTTGTTTATATTCTAGTTAGATGGGGAAAATCAGCAATTAAGATATCTGATAGGAAATATTATTTCAAGTATTATCTTTCATTATTAAATACTCATGGCTAAAAAAATATTTTGAAAGCATATTTAAATCCTTTTTTCATTAAAAATAAAATGCATACAAAAGAACATCTTAAAAATTGCATTTGATATCAAAATGGAATTTTAAGTTTCATACACTCATGCGTTATAAAAGAGCAAAAACGATTCCAAAATAGAGCCTGGGATAGAGGAAAAAGCAATAATGATATATTTTATAATAATTTTTCTTTTCGATTGTTTTAGACACTGCTTATTTCAGAGTGGCAACATTTTGAGTATAATAAAAATTGTGGTTTAAAATAACTTTTATAATAAAATTATTTAATTTAATATCTAACTTATTAATGAAAAAGAGACAGAGTAGAGAAAATATTCATCCCATCATTCTGCTAATACAAAATCAGAGTTTTCATATACTGCATATAGTAAATGTTAGCTTAGAAAATGTTTCAAAACTATTTTTTATTAAATTAAAATAATTTTAAAAGTCTAAACCTGAATTATGTACTTTTAAATCAAAATTAAATTTGGAAAAATGTATATATCATTATTCGAAATCGAAGAAGCAAAATCTGGGACAGAATCAAAGTATATTTATAACCCAAGAGTCAAAATTCAGGGACTTTCTCAGCTCGTCCGGAAACTGGTCATTTTGGGAATTTTCAGAAGAGGTTTTTTTTTCTGAGTCCATTACTGCAATTACTATCCACCAGAAAAAAATTCTGGGGATTGAATTATTAAAAACGGGAGTTGGAACTTTAATAATGGCAACACTGCTGTAAAAAGGCCACGCAGCCAAATCAAAGAATGCCACGTATAACACACGTTAGTACCTACCTACCTTACCTCTCAGCAAAAAGACTCGTTCTTTCTAAGTCACGTGCATGCGGAGTGACGCGAAGTCTGATCCTTGTATCAGCTTGTGATCTAAAGTAAATGTTGACAGGATGTTTTTAAAACAATAACAACAAAGCTGTATAAAAATAGAATGTGCAGCAACAGAAGTTGAACAGCAGTATCATTATACTGGATGCGATTTGGACCAGATCGTACCAGTCAAAAATGAGACGCCAATCAAACTAATGGTGTCATTACGGGGCACCAATAGTTCGGAATTTCTCAAAACCCAAGCAATATGAAAGTGATGCTGATTCTCGTATACGTTGCGATGGTGTCAATGGTGTAATCCTAAAACATAGCATTCCCCCACAGCAAACCGTCCACAGATCCTTGCGGCAGTAGACCA
Organism: Argiope trifasciata; assembly: GCA_026543055.1. Classification (NCBI taxonomy): domain Eukaryota; kingdom Metazoa; phylum Arthropoda; class Arachnida; order Araneae; family Araneidae; genus Argiope; species Argiope trifasciata. Next base: position 198,291 of record JAPMOQ010015927.1, read on the forward strand.
GTCCGTTCGAACTATTGAACGGAATCGAAGAGAATAAGTGCTGCTACAGGTGTTCTGCGACTTTCACGTTTTTAAAATGGTTTGTACACAATGCTGACGACTGTATTGAAGGACTGCGAAACATGGGGATATGAATTGGTCTTGTATTCCAGGCAAATGAATAGTTGCCACTATTATTGTTCCAACCCTCGTAGTAATCCCAGGTGATGTATCTAAATTATGAGGAATAAAAAAACTGATTTATTCTAGCAAAATATCCAGAGGTATTTGAATGACAGGTATCTCAGGTATTTTGATAGCAGGTGGTGAAGACAAAGAATTTTGTGATAAAGGCCAGAAAAGAAACATTAGTATTCCTTCCTCTAGCTTTCCCTCACCCCTAACTTCTTCGAAACAGATAAACTCCGTAAAGGTGATCCAACCACATTTTTATACTTCTTAAAGATATACAAATAATTTCAACGCATTTTTTTTCTCATTGTGGGTCGCCAATAACCAATGTCTGGTTACCTCTGTTGAGTCAAATTTCGTCAATAAATATCGTTGTTGATCGGCAAAAAAGTTTGATCTTTGAGCTATCGTTCATCACAGTCAGTCTTATTCATAGGTCATCATAACCAACTTCTGATTATTTCTGCATAAGCCGTTGCTGATCGGCAAATTTGACTGATATTTCAGATATCTTTCATTACTATCAATCGTTTTTTGTGTATTTCACTATATAAAGTGAACCATATACATATTGTGTATTTCACTATATAGTGATATTTTTGCATTTTTATTTGATAATACTATTTGATATTTTGTCTGAGTATATTTTTTGGATGAAATAAAATATAAAATATGTAATCATTTATTGAAAAACTATCCAATTAGCCCCATGATAGATGTTGCTGACAGTACATCATAACCGCATCATTGTTAAAAATGTACTAAAATAATAAGATACTATAATCATAAAATAAACGAAAAAATCAATAAAATTTTTCTATCAATTATTCTAAATTGATGAACGTGTTAATTATGCTATAGTTTCTCATCCCTGTCGTAGTAGCTCATACGTACAGAGGGGAATGCAATAAATATAAAACGACAAGTTCTGTATTCCATTGATTAATTGGAAATGTATTACAGGTACTTGTTCTTTGACCCAATTTGGAATAAAAAGCATCACAGTAACAAATATTCTAATTTTCTCAACGATCAATGAAAGGGAATATATGTTCAAGAAGAGATAAACAAAAATTAAACTTTTATGTCACAGTTACTGTAATTAAATTTTGAATGTGAAACTATCTATTACAGTCAAAGCTCGTTTAAGCTAAAAATAATGAAAGGTTTTGAAAAGGTACTTGTAGTGCCATAATATGCGCGCACTACACAGACAAAAAAATAAATAAAAAATATTTTTAAAAATCGACATTAGAATTTCGAGTTAACAGTGTAGTCTGCTCATGTTTAAGATTGATTGATATATCTTGTCTTCTCCTGGCTTGATGACATCCACAATAGCATTCTGTATATAGGTATTTTTATATCACATAACTTACAAAACTAGTGTTAACCTAAAATTAAAATGTTAAAATACTGTTAATAACGTGAATGTTTTTTAAAAATCTGTCAAGAACGATTGAAATAATCGTATTGATTATTTCAAATATTGTCATTCTGCTCATTCGTTTTATATACTTTATAAGGTGCAATAAACCATTATTAAAAAACTGTATTTGAAGATAATTTTACAAAAAAATAGTATTAGAATTTTAAAAAATGGTGCTATAAAGATAGATAGAACTAGTAAATAATTTTGATGATTGGACAAATCAATCATTTTTTTTTTAAATTTTAAAATGGTGTGAAAAAGAAAATGTTAAAAATTATCAATCAAAAATCTATCGTTAAAATTCTAATTAACTTTAAATTAATTAACTAGAAATGTAATATTGATATAAATCTGTTAGAAAAATAATTTTTTCTTGAATATTTATAAAACAAGATGTGTGTCAAATTTAAAGTCAGCATGCTTTATATGCCAGCAGCAGTCAGTCTATAAAGCATTTGGAGTGATTTTTGTATGATACAACACATCAAGAAATTTGCAATTATTATAAATAGTTTATATGCTAAAATGTAAAATATAACCAAAACAAATGAGATATTACAAGAAATAGAAATGCACTGACATTCATCAAGGAACCATTTTTGCATTCAAAAATGATGAATAATTTGCTTATACCTAATTATTGCCTATTAATTTGATGAATTTTCAACACATGAAATTGAAGAAATTGAATGTCATTATAATCATAAAAACTTAAAATGTGTCAAATTATCTTAGTTATTTTATATTCATTTATTAAGAGCTTAGAATTATTATTTATCTTTATTATCTTAAAAATTGATGATTTTTCAGATGTTTTTAATTTTATAAATTAATGGAATTCTCGCCCCAATTTAAAATTGTACAGCTAGGAAATTTATATTTACACAAAAACGTATCTTTGAAATATTTAATATTTATAATTTTTCGGAGATTTCTTATAAATCTTCATAACGGTATTTATAAGCACTCTGAAGAGGAAACAGCTGGCATTTGTATATTTTGCCTCCCCCAAATATTCATTTCCTTAAATTGCTTTCAATTAACACTCTTAATGATATTTAATTCGTACATCTAAGTAAGCTACAATCTTTGTCACAAATTGCCCAGAGTTAATTTTGCGTAGATCATTATTATTAATACAACATAATCACCATTTGATTATCTCCTATGATTTAATTGTAAGTTCAGCAATTACAGTATACAACACAATGATCATCGTAACTATTTCACGAGCAGAACGTAAATCCCAAATAATCTTGGGGGATGGGCGGGCAAAAGCTCATCTCTCTAATGAGAGTTTTCCTCTTAAAACCAGCGTCCTTCCAATAACATCGCATCAAATGCACCAGGGGAAAATCAACCCTTTCCAGGCAAATCCCGGCAAAGCTCACCTAATACCACTGCAATTCTCTTTCCGTTCCATTGGCAGGACGGTTCGATCCACATGCAGAAGTCGATCACTGCTTCACGCCGAGGTGGTGTGCTCATCCCAATTAGCTAATGAATTAATTAGCAGCCACAAGCTCCCGTTTCAATCACCTAATTCAGAATCTGATGCTGGTGTAGATGAGGCCGATGGAATCAACGAATTAAGGTAAAAGGATTTTGCCACCCTTTCTGTCAATTTTGCTGCAACAGCTATTTAGAAGGGACCGAGGGAGAGTAAAAATTACAGGTGAGATACTCTTACGCTTGGTTTCGTCTCATAAAGTTAGAGATTGTAGTGTAATTTGTTGCTCGGATAACTTAAGAAAAAGCCTTATTGTTGCTAAATGTCTTTATGAGTAATGTTAAATACATAAATGAGGGAGAAAACTCAGTTTTTGGAGAGTTTAAAACTGCATTATACGTAATGTGAAGGATGATATTTATGAAATTTAAGGGGAATATTTCCAGTGCTTTATAGAGATGACGCACATGCCCTCATTCAATTTTTTTTTTTCAAAATGGAATCCCTGTAGCAATGAATGGCAACAAAAGTATTTCGTTCTAAGTTTTCAATCTTTAAATATTATAAAGTATTGTTTTATATTTTTATTTGGTTTCCAAATAAATCATTTTTCCTTTTCTTGCTTAGAGTATAAAAATGTCTGAACACCCTTAAGAAAGGCCAGTAAAATACAAGAATAAAAGATCAAATGATTTATTGATTTAAAATATTCATATTAAAATTTTAACATCTTAAATTTTATTATAGATATCGCATGACGAAGTACTTGTTCCGAAAACAATTTTATACAACATAATCTGAAAACAATTTTATAAAACTACAAAGTACATATCGGCCGATACCATAATTATTTTCAGAATAAATCTGAATACTTTTTAACAAATCTTTATAAATAACTGATTTCTCTCGGCAAAACCTAATTCTGTCGCTTGTCCTTTCATTTCTTTTTATCCAAATATTATTATTAACTCTCATAGACAAACAAAAATTCTTTTCAGTCTGTTCTCGTTGAATTAAGTCTTCTTAATATGTAAATAATCTGTAAATAGACTTCTTAATCTGTAAATCATCTTAACCTGCATGTAGACTGCATAAGCATTTGCACTTTTCCTCCAGAATAACATGTTTCATCTAGTTATTTAGGCTACCTGCAAATTATTAACTTTCGTACTATATACTCAAAATTTTCTCGAATATAAGAACTAATGGAATTACAGCATGTATCGCAAATCATAACTGATTGCTGAATATACGAGAGAAAAAATAAATAAATCTGCCATTCTTCAGCATTTAGTTAGAGCCCATTCTTCTCTTTAGTTAATATCTATTTTCAATAAGCTTACATTTTGATCACTCATTTTCAGAATGCCAGCTTATTCATCTGCGGATCCTTACTTTTTTTCTTTCTAGATTTCTTTTAGTACCTGAATTGTTTTTTTAGAGATTTTATAATTTGCTTTTATTTTTATATGTCTAATTTTTTTCGGAAAGTTTAGTTTGAATTCTCTGTTCCGCTGAATATTTATTGTAAGAAGTACATCTATTTAGAAGTAAAATATATAACTTCCTATATGCCGAGAATTCTAAGAGGTAACAAAGGTACCAATAAGACAAAGTCAGCACTTTATTTGATAGTAGAACTTCTAAATGAAAGTGCTTTAAAATGGACAGAATATTATCAAAAACATACGTTGCGTAATAAACTTCAAAAGAAAAAGATTTATAAATGCAAATGTTTGTAAACTCAGGTATAAAATATATATTCCCAGTGCGGGCATGATTGTTCTTCTTTCTGTCAGTGAAATGTGGGATGTGCCCCCTGTAAAAAGATTTGTGCAAGCGAATGTGACACATGAAGTAGTCAAGTAGTACTCTTAGCACTAGTTGACGCTGCTGAGTGAACCCAGTGATTTTCACTTAGTTTAAATCACTGACAGATATCTCAGCGGGCTTCTAAAGTGTCATTAGTAACAATAACATATATTAAACATAATTATAATCACAGTAATATTTTCCCTAATCTCAATAATCATTATGAAAGTTACATTTTATTTTTATCAATAGTTGTAAAAGCTAATGTTAAAAGTGGAGGAGTTTTATTGATGCGCACAATAGAAAGATATGTCAGTAAAAGTTTAAAGTCAAATTATGTTAATTGAAAAACTGGTTCTTTACCATACACGAAAAATCATTTAACTGCTGAGAATACATGGGAAAAACTTTGAATATAAAAGCAAAATTATGTCCCTATTTATGATTTAAATAATTAAAAAAAACTATACTAATTTTGAAAAAAAAACTTACAGAAGGCATTACATTATTTCTGTTTCAGTGTATCGTTATAAAATTTAATTCGTATTTGCAGAGCAATATTGTCGTGCATAGAGCAAATGGAATTGGGTGTATAATGCAGCTCTTTATGTTAAATTAATTATGTTTATTAAAGTTAAATTAATAGAATATTTAGCTAACAAATAATTAATAATTATTGTTTAAAATATTAAACAATGATAAAGGTTAGAGGATGAAGAAACATTTTATTACAGTTGAATTCAGAGATTACTCAAAGAAGAAATCACACGCAAACACAAAGATTTATTATATTAATCAAACATTAAAAACAGACAGTCAAAGATGTAGTGTGAAAACAAATAATCATGAAATTGTACCTAAAAAAAGAAAAATGCAACTGATTTCTCCATAGAAAATTAAACTATAAATTTGATTTTTAGTTTTTATTATATTTAATAACATTCACAATATTTCTTATGAGCAAAAATATTTGGAAATGAAAATTCGTATTCCATTTCCAGTGGAAATGTTATTAACTATTGCGAAAATAATTTTGTTCACAAAAACAGATACGTTTCAATGCCTGATTAAATATTATTAGATATATAACTATTACATAGCTTAGCTCTGAATTCTTTATGTCTGTAATAGTTTGCTTAGCCATCAGACGTAAAACACACACATAGAGAAAAAAAGTTTAAAGTAATTATGTCATTCTGCTTCATTCTTCTGAAAAGAATTTTTCAAATAGATTTTATACTAATGAGATAAATTTATTTGATTTAATATTTTGCATTCTATGTAATAAATGGTGAGATATCCGTTTTTTGTGTAAGACTTAAAAAAGCAAAATGTATTTAAATTTTATTGTTAAAAACTATTATTAATACATAATCATAAAAATGCTTCATATGAAATATGTTTACAATAATAGATAGACTCAAATTTTCTTTATTTCAAACACATGCATTCATTTGCAGCATTTGCAAATGTGATAATTTTATTATTGTAAACAAATTATTTTTTATTTATTATGTTTCAGTTTAATATGAAATTAATATTACTTTTGCAGGGATCTTACAGTAGTAAGTTTTATCATATGAAACATATAAACCATTGATATAATATATATATATATAGGTTCAATAAATAAATAACTTTTCAACAAACTTTTATTATTTATAATATTAATTACTAGCCACCTTTGGCGACCAGCTAATTTGCCATGAATAATGCGTTCTAAAATTTTCAATTAAAACACATATTCATTAGTCTTGAAGTAATTCTGGGCATTGATTGGCCTGAAATTAATATTTTCGTTAAGATGATGGACGCAAAGTTCTAAAAAAACACGTTTTCCTGATAATATTCTTTAATTTTACAAATCAGTCAGTTTTAATTATTGATTTAGAAGACATTGATGTAGCAACTTTTATTTAAAATATTAATAAAAATATTTTGTAAAATATGCCTTATAGAGCAAAGTATGAAGAAGTCTAAAACTCATTATTCATAAATGTATTTTTTGACTCAAGCTTCATAAAATGTAATTATTTACTTCATTTAAACAATATGTATGCCAATTAATAATATTTTAGAAACTGACCATTGGACTGGAATTTGAATGCATATCCTGTATAAATTCAATCCTGCATAAATAAAGATAATTTATTGAATTAATGATTTAAATATTGCAAACTATCATAGAAACCTTTGCATTGCATTTATTTTTTCAGAAAATATCACATTTTACATTTTGTTTATCCAGTCACGTGCTAAATAAAACATGGTTAAAATATTTATTTAAAAATTCGTTAAAAATAGAAGCTTAAGCTATATATTAAAACACTGATACTATTAGAAAGCCAATTTTTTAATCTTTAAATTGATATAAAAATCATGTTTGTGCGATAATATTTTCGGAAGTTATAGAGGAAAAACGTCAACATTTTGCTTAAATTTTAATTAATTCAAATTTTAATTAAAAATTCGAAAAAACACATTCCCTAGGTGCACATTCTCGACCTCCAAGGTATACATGTACCAAATTCGGTAGCTGTGCGCCTAACGGTCTGGCCTGCAGAGCGCCAACACACACACACACTCACACATTGAGCTTTATTATAAGTATAGATTAATTAATTATAATTTTGATTATTTCTCTTTATTTTAATGTTGATTAATGCAATTATTATTCGTGATCGATTATAAATTTTTACAAATAATCATTATTCATACTATCTAATAAGTTATGTGCCCATATAATTATATATATAATCACTGAATTAATCATATTTATCATGACATATATAAAAGTCTAACTTTTAAGTAACTAATTTACATAGCAATCGTGCTTCTTATTTATTTTCCAATGCAACAGTAATTGTACGCTAAACCATCATACTAATTTCAGAGTTTTTCATTAAATGTTTTGATAGCGGCAATCAATTCAATGCTTCACTTAGGGAATTCAAAATAATTATTACAAATTTTTTGATAATGCTGCATTTAATTAGAAGAAAGAAAATATAAAAGAAATCAAGAACTATGCTAGGAAATTTAATGCAGCTCAAAAATGAAGTGAACCATCGTCAAAGGCAGAATCGTTAGGGCTTGGAATGTAATTTGATATTCGTGTCTTCCAAAACAATTATCTCATAAAATAATCTTTATAGTGTTTTAAAATATAAGAAATTACCTCTTTAATAATATAAATTTTAGTTATTTAGAATATATTCTCGATTTTAACCATATTTTTAATTAGATAACTATGAAACACTGTATGAGACAATTTTTTTAAATGCAATTATAGAATTAAAATTCAATCTTCAAAACATTCAATAGAATATTTTTTCCAATTATTAATTCCATTATGGAATTTTCTCTACTGATTACATTTTGCAATATATACGACTCTGAAGTATCAGTAAGCTTATTTAAATGGATTTATGTTTTTCAATCTCATCGAATAACAAGATAAAAGTTTAAAAAAAACATTACATTAATCATTTAACAATTTAAAAACATAGAAAACAATATTTTCATTACATGTATCCAGCTGAATAATTAATATTTATGATAATGAAATTTTTTCATTGTGCGTAAAGTTCCATTATATTTTTATAAAAAAGAACGTGAAATCTTTTATTTAAATGATATTTAATTAAATAACACTTTAATATGTTTATGAAAACAAAGAACTAATCAATACAAGGGAATAATTTCAAAAACAGGTTGATTTTAAGGCAGCGAAGATGTTATGTAGATGAATATATTTCCTGAATTGGAACTCCAACTCAAGAAACTCGGACTTATACATTTTTGGTGCAATGGAGTGGTTATAGTAAACAATCATTTGACATTTGATCTCCACCTAAGCGTGGTGTCAACTCGATTTAATAAATATTTATTAACCATTTGAATGGAAAATGAGACGTGCACTATAGGATGCCTTTGTTTTGGAATCGACAACAACCTGCTACAGGCAATTACGGCAGTAATAAAAAAAATGTTCGAGACATATTCATTGAGATTGTTTGTTGGAGACTTAATTCAATATAAATATTGGTATGTTGGATAAATTCTCACTTTTTGTGAGAAAATTAATGCTTTATTTAAAAAAAACTTAAAAAATATGTTACCGAAAGCATTGTCAGTTGCTAGCTACTACGTTCCCCAGCTTTCTGATAGCGTTTGAATTCAACCTCTGGAAAACGACACGTCTTTTGTGGCTATCCAAGAGTCGAGCCAATTTTTGGCGTTGTCTTCTCAAGAACGGAAATGCTGTTCAGCCAGACCATGTGTTATCAACAGGTACAAGTGGTAGTCGGAAGAGTCAACATCTGGTGAATACTGTGGGTGAGGAAGGAGTTCCCGCTTAAGAGTTTCCAGTTAGGTTTTTACCGATTTTGCAGCATGTGGCAGAGCATTGTCATGCTTCAAAATGCTTTCCTCATGCCCCTTCTCGTATAAAGCCGTTTTTTCGTCACTGATCTGCTTGATCTCTCTGACTGTAGTCTGTAGCGATTCCCCGCGACGATGTTGTTTGGTTTGAGCAGATCAAAATAAATTATACCCAGCTAATCCCAAATGCAGAGCAGAGGCTTTTAACAATGGATATTCGGATAAATTGAAGATGTTGATACATGGCCAAAGTACTAAGCTTAAGGTTATCGTCATGTATCCATTTTTCACCGCCAGTTATGATAAGAGGCAAAACTCCTTTCCTTTTCTATTGTTGAAGTAGTTGTTCACTCTTGAAAAGACGTTCGACGTCACTCCGTTTCAACTGATACGGTAACCTATGACCTTGCTTTTGAATCATTCCTAATGCTGTCAAACGTTTCGAAACTGTTGTGTGGTGAGCTTTAAATGATTCTGCAAGTTCATCTAGCGTTTCACATGAGTCTTTATGAAGTAATGCCTCCAATTGTTCTTCAAGCTTCTTGGGGCTCCAGAATGTTCAATTTCTTATCTTTATCTTATACAAATTAATTATTTTTAAGCCTCTAAACCATTCTTTACAAGTTGTTCCAGACAGGTAATGGTAGTAACTCTCAACAAGAATTCTGTGACCTTCAACTGCATATTTTAAAAATAAAATAGAGTGGTAAAATTGTCTGCAAATACTTTTTTGGCACGAAATTCGACATGTTTAACACGATGAAAAATAATTTTGTTTGCACTTCCGCGAAATAACGTACACTGATTTTCATGCTTGCTTATAGTACTTGTAAATGAATGTGTAACTATCATAAACTAACGCAATCAGTTCCGGTAACGCCATCCGTTAGAAAACAGCGAGAACTTATTAAGATACCCGATATTTTTCTAATTTTTTAAAGTATCAGATAGTGTGCCCTAGAGACATGCTACAGTGAACTGTTTTGACACGCTCTCTTGCGTCTTTTTTTTGGTTATTTCAATTTATTTGATGTGGCACCTAATTTAGGTGACCTAATTACACCTGACTAAGGCAACATAATTTGGATAACTTCATTTACTTATATTAAAGATCTCCCTTGTCTCTCCGATATTGGTACGATTGTGAGAACGTACCAGATATATCAGGTATACCTTTTAAATCATTCGCCAATCTTTTCACCAATATCCCAAAGTTTAATTCAGTAGAAGAATTACTAATAAATATTGTAGCATTACCATTAAAAGACGTTTTTAGTTTATTCTTAGTTTAAACTGATTTCATGTGTTTACAAATGAATATATAAATCACGTGTTTACTTGTTCTAATACATTATTAAATAAACGTTAATCATCAAACTGTACAGTATCATATCCTTAAACTTATTCCAAGTTCTGTGAATCATTCAGAATATCTTTGTAACAATATTAATATGATATACTTAAAAAGAATTCATTGTTTCATAGTAAAATCAGATATATCAGCTTCCAAAATGAACTAACTAAGTTTATGAAGGGGGGTGCCACTTCAGGTGTCGTCCTCGTCATCTGACCGTGGTTCAAAATTACGAGGTCCGTCCCAAAATAGCCCTCGTGTTGCTTTAAAACGGGATGTTAATATAACTAAACTAAACTAAACTAATCCAAAATGAAATCATGTTTCTTTCTCCACTACTATGTAATCTCTTATTTACAAGGAATACTTGTATCTAAATAACTTAAAAGATTAAAAAATAAGGCAAGCTGAAGATAATACAAAGCTATATTATTCTTTATATATTTAAATATATTATTTTTCTTTCTTCATTATATCTCTTGTTTACTGGGATTGATATAAAAAATTATTAATACTTTTTAAAAAATAATAAAAATTTTACGCTCCATTTAAAATTTACTAAATGAATTTAATTTAACCTTAAGCAATTAAAGGAGCCCCAAAGATAAAGAAAAAAAAAACAGTTCATTTTTAGTTAGATAAAAATCTTAAACGTCTCCTAGATCTTTTCCACTGTATGAAGATTAAGTTCTCATGTTCCGTATACTAAACATTTCAGCAGGTCAACGCGACGCAATTTTTATCTCTTGCTCCAAAAAACTCCCATTCTTAGCATTAAAACTAGAAACCACTTTTAAAATGGACTTGAATGTCTTAAGTTACTCTCCTCGCAATAAATAACTAGATAAAGAGAACAAGTCGAAAATGCGGGGGTCATTTTTCTGGCATACAGCGAACAGTAACGGCTCATTTCTGTGGAAGTTTCGGGAAAATCTTGCTGTTCTGTTTACCGTATAAAACGGAAACTGTCCAAAGAAGTGTTTTGGATCATCTTTCTGCATTAGGTTGCTCAGAGGGTGGAAGATACAGTTTTGCGCAGTGAAACCTTCCACGGCTTGAAATTCCACCCTATTGCTGAAACTTCTTTTTCCTTCCCTTTACTCAAGTTATTGCTCTTTTATGCACAAAGTTAAAAGCATTACATACAGGGAAGCCTCCCTTGGAAAAATATGTTTCTTTTTTTTCCTCATCCCGTCGTTCCTTCTTCTATTTGACCTTTTTAAAATTGAATTTGTTCCGAACTTTTTGCGGACATAGGTATTAGTTGTATGCATGCTAACTAAAATTTTGCATTTATTAAAATAATCAAGATACAATATACTTCTCCTAAAATGTTGAAATGTAGATAAGGTGAGTTCATTTTTTGAATAAGTTAAGTATTTTTAAAGTTAATTAATTTTGATCGGATACTTAAGGAACTACTTAATTTGTTCAGAAAATTTTGATAGTATATGTGTTAGTTGTATGCATTCTAACAATATTTTTTTAAACAAAATTAATAATACAAATAAAATGTTGAAGTGTAGATTTGGTGAATTCAGTTTTCGAATAAATATTATTTAAATTTAAAATATTTTGTTGATACTTTGAGATCTACTTAATTTATTCAGACCTTTATGAAGGTATATGTATTAGTTATATGCATTCTATCAACAAACTTAAAAAAAAAAACACATTATTAATGCGAAATTAATGAAAAAATATATATTTTAATGTTTCTTACAAAATGTTGAAATTTAAATTCGGTTAATTCAGTTTTTCATAAGTTAAGTATTATTTAAATTATTTTGATAAGATACTCTAAGAACTATTTCATCTGTCCAGAAAATTTTGAAGGTATATGTATTAGTTGTATGCATACTAATTCCAAAGTTTTGTTTCAGTTTTGCACTTATTAAATTATTCAAGAGATAATATCTTTTTAATATTAATTATAAAATATTGAAATGTTAATTTGATGAATTTAGTTTCAGTATAAGTTAAAGTCGATTTCAATTTAAATTCTTTTGATGACGCTTTATATATATATATATATATATATATATATATATATATATTACATACTTTTTTTAAATTTTGTATTTATCAAAATAATCAAAAGATATCATTTTAATGTTTATTAGAAAATATTTTAATAATAATTTCGAGAATTCAGTTTTTGCATAAGTTAAGTAGATTTAAATTGAAATGCTTTTGATAAGGCGCCTTAAGAACTACTTAATTTATTCCTATCTATTTGAATAAATGCTATTACATTTTTTTTACTCTTTTCGAATTTATTTTCGCTTTCAATTAAATTGGATGTATCATATAATATTATTTAGAAAGACGATACAATAACTACAGATTTTAAGAAAAATGCTGCAAATTTCAAATGTATGCTACAATTTTCATTTATACTGTATAAGTAGCATTTGCAAGGCAATAATCTAATTATAATCCATGTTATCATATAATCTATCTTTTAAATTTCGTCTATCTAATTCATCTATCTTGTTAATTTTTTGGTATCGTAATTTAACTTTATAAATTTTCTTTTAAATTACGTAGACTTTAAATGAATTATTTTCTTTAGCTTTCAGTCACAAAATGAAACATTTCAAACAATGAAAATGGTTTAAATTGCAAAATAGTAAAGTAATATATTGTTTAAATGCAGAGAATTAAAAAAATCTAAAATTTAGTATGAAAATTGCAAAAATAGGAAATTTATATTATACGAAAGACATATTTTTTAAATTTTAAAATATATTTTTCGGAGTGATATTTTCTGATATTATAGCGGAAAAACTATAAAATATTTATAAAATTTTGATTAATTAAATAAATTTAAAATTACAGATAAAACCACTTCGAAATGCATATTTACATTCTATAAGGTATGTTTGTGACAAATCTGATAGCTATAGATAAGGCGATTTGTCTTATGGGTGCAAACATCATTACAAACACACATTTATCATTACTATTAGTGGATATATTTGAACTGCTTTTCCTTATAGAAACATGTTACCAATGTGGTTTTATAATTGTGTCATGGCCCAAGAAAATCAAATTGATAGATTTGAGATGCATTCTGGCCGGCTGTCTATTACATCTGGCGGCCGGAGACAGGTACTGATTCAGGAATCGGTTTCATGATTTGAAAATAGTTCAAAATTACGATCTCTGTTCCAAAATAAGCCTCTACAGTTTTGATTAGTTCCATTACCATTGATACACTAATACTTATAATAAATTATAAAATAACAATTAAAACTTCAGCAAAATCAAAATAACTTTATGATACAGAACAAACAGTATAGATACTTTGTTAATTATGTTTTTTTTTCAAATTACTAACAGTACCTGTATTGCGTTGCTCATGATGTTACGAGAATGGGTGATAAAATTTCGTAATTATATAAATTGATTGTAAATAAACAAAAACTATATATCGTTTAACGAAAGCGAAATAAAACAAAATGTATTTGTTTTACATAGTTATCTTCAAAGTCAGTAATGTCACCAGCAAAGTTGTAATCGAAGCTAATCGAAATAACTAATAGAAATGACGTCATGAAAACTAAATTAATAAATTAAAAAAAATGTTATAAATGAATGCAAGCTGAATACAGTAATTTTATTATTATTATTTTTGAGATTATTTTTTCGTTTGGTTCCTGGCGAAAACAGTCGAGAAATAAAGCATTTAGATTTATTTTGACAACCAATTTATCTTAAATCATTTAGAAATCTAGACTTCGAGAATGAATAAAAATTTTTTGTAACAAAGTATTTCAATATTTGAGTTGTATATTTTGCTGAAATAATCAAGTTATTACATCAAAAAATCTGAAAAAAATAATAATAAAATTATTATTGGAGACGAGAAATTAGTTTACATTCTCAAAATATTGGAAAAATGTATGTATCAAAAATTCTTAAATCCAAAACATCCAGTAAATTGTGTTAAACGTTTATTCAAATTTCATTGTCAGGACAATTGTATTATATTCATTTGATGGTGAACAAAATCACCTGAAGTAACACAAAATATTAAATTAAATCAAAATAATTCTGATTTTTTTTTTAAAAAAAAAGAGGAATTTCAAAATGCCTTCAATCGCTATTAAAATCTCTTTGGTTAAATTTCTGAGAGGACGTCTGCCCCCGACGGATTTAACATGCGTCATACCCACCTTCGAGACGGTTCATAGATGAAATCGGGTCTCGATTCTGAAAAAGCAGGTTCTGAAGACGAGACCTTATCTCCAGATCACCGCGATCTCCAGTAGTGTACACGCAAATAGACACAAAAGATATTTTCTTTATGCATTAAGATTGTTAATTTTGAATGCAGGAAGAATTCACATTCCCTTAATATTTTTCATTATTATTAGTTTATATATTGGATCAGAAACCGTGGGAAATTCACTATTGGAAAAAAAATCTCTTAATATAAACACTTTTCTGATAGTATTCCGTTATATTGTATATAGTGTAAAATTTTATGCTCATGAGTTCTCAAAAAATGAGATTTAAATGGAAAGTAAATATTACGTTGATCCTCTCGCTCATTAATTTCGAGAAAGGAGACAGCTGGCACTTGTTTTGATAGTAATTAAAGACAAAGCAAAAACGAATAAATATATTCCCTACAGATTTCTTATCTCGCATAAAGGAAGAATCACTGGATGCTCGTTGCGTATTTAACGAATTGTATAAATATTTACCCCAAGTTTGTTCGAAAGAGTATGATTTTACTGCATACAAATCAGATTAAAGGAGTGTCTTCTTTCTTCCATTAATTTTGTTTGCTTTTTATCTAATACATCAGTCACCTCCAGGGAATAAAACTATTTATTGTTTTAGTTTATAATTATATTTTATTTTAAACAAATGGTAGTACTTTA
>JAPMOQ010015927.1:215196-275149 GCA_026543055.1 Argiope trifasciata
TATATATATATATATATATATATATATATATATATATATATATATATGAAATTATACATCAAAAGACAGTCTCCCTTGATAGATTTGATTCATTAACTTTATATGTTTAATGCTGAATTTGTAAATCGTAATTTTTTTTATATAGCTCTTTAAGATTTATAAATTATTACTTTTGCATAGGTTGACAACCGAAGAAACAGACTTCTTCTTAAAGGATTCCGTTGGATATATGAAAGAAATCTGTAGATTTGGTATACACTTAGTATGCCAAATTTCACCTGACTAGATTAGAAATTTTTTTTTATTTTCATCTTTCATATACAGAGAGCAAATATAGTTTCAAAGATTTTTTTTGGAGTCCGGAAAGACTGAAACATGAAGACATCGAGTTCGAATGATCTGAAGCAACAAAAGTTTAGCTTTATAAATTTCGTATACGAGAATGCATTTGATATAAGTAAAACATTATTAAAAAAAGAAATATGTAATAACGAAACAAATTATCAATTTCTGGAGTAGCCAAAACGAATTTTTTTGCATACTCTATAATAAAGTTGTAATAATCTCCTCCTTCCCCACATGCATAAAACTGTGGATTTTATGCGGATGCTTCTCATGGCATTGACGAATAATAGAGAATCTTTTGATTTTTAACGCGATTTTAAAATTTTCGATGGATTTATATTGCCAATATATATTCTGCACTCCTTTTTGATAACCGAAGGAATTCAAAATTAGTCACAGGACTATAGTTATATTCACAAGATAACGTACAGAAATTCATTGATTTAATGAATTTTTGCATTAATGAATTATTTCATTTACCTGCATGCAAAAGTACATATAAATAGAAGGATGACCCTTTGATCAGATTTAGTTCAAAATTTACTAAAAATCTAAATTCTAGTATATATTATTTATCTAACTCATTACATTTAGAAGCTGTCGAATTCACTTAAGTCGGACAACTAGACAAGCTTCCTTTTTATAAATTTCCAATAAAATTTCATATAAATCAAAGGATTTTCTAAACTTCATACACCAAATTTCCTCTCGCTAGCTCAAAGCCTTTTTGAATTATCGATTTCAAAGAAGGCTAGCAAACATATACCTACTCGTACAGTTGGATAGACAAAGAGATAAAAATACCGAAAAAGTATTTTTTGAAAGTAATGTGGTCTGAAACATTGAGAGAAAACTCTCAGTTTTGAATTTTTAGATATTACAATGCATTCTCTATATTTTGCATGTGAGTAAGTGGTAATTAGGGTAGAAAGATTTTTCCTAAATATCATATATAACTATATGTTATTAATTAAATTAATTGTTAATTAACTGTATTGTTAAATGTTAGTATATAATTAATTGTTAATATATTTCTATATATCATATGTAAGTATGTGGTGGCACTCCACTGCGAAACGACCTTTGTTCTTTTATTTATAATTATTATTGTAAATTTATACCTTAAAAAATGGTGGCAACATGAACTTTTGTTATTTTTAAAGTTTTGATTATTTCATGCATATTTAATTTGTTAAATAGTATGGTATTTTATTGTAAATAATATTTGTTACATTAATATTTTAAAAAATGGTGGTAACACCATTTTTTGTTATTGTTTATTTTAAAGTGTTGGCATCATCATCTGTTGTATTTAGAATTCCGAATTCAAAAGAATAAAAAGAGAAAAGTTGTGTTATGGCTGAGAAGATTTATGTTCATTTTCTTTA
Source organism: Argiope trifasciata (assembly GCA_026543055.1). Classification (NCBI taxonomy): domain Eukaryota; kingdom Metazoa; phylum Arthropoda; class Arachnida; order Araneae; family Araneidae; genus Argiope; species Argiope trifasciata. The sequence continues at coordinate 216,930 of JAPMOQ010015927.1, forward strand.
AACCTTTCCCATATAACGCTGGTTATTATACCGTCATGCAATTGGCTAGTTTCGATGCGAGATGGAGTCTAGATTAATTATGTAAATGTCTAGAGAAAATTAGCTCGCACTGCAAGTAAATATAATATTTTATAACGGAGCTCTCATGAATTCATAGTTCTTTTCAAAGTAATTTCGTTTGTGTTGATTTTTAATTGAGAAAATTAAAGCAGAATGAACTTCGATTATTATTTTTTTTAACGTTTATTAACAAAGTTTATGTCCAACTTTTGAAAAACTCAATGAAATCAACGTCTCAAGAATGATGCTTTTCCAACTTAATTTCGTGTTAGTAGCCTTTTCTTTTTATGTTTACTTGAGGTGATCGTTTCACTGGGATATTTTTCTCGACATTAGAAATACCAACAGAAAAATACCCGCACATAACGAACCAGGAAAAAAGGACAAAGGAGCCAATGTGAATAATTCCATGATATGACTTTCGGCAACTTTTTTTATTTTCTTTTATTCCGAAAGCATCATGGGATAAAACATATCTTTTTATCATTTCTTAAGTGATGTTCAAGAAATAAGTATTCAAGAAACACTCAGACCACGGAAATAAGCGAAATCCCCAAATAGCATTCAAGACCCTCACTTCTTTTCTGTTTCCTCTTTTTTTTTGTTCTAATCCTTAATGTTTTCTTTTTCCCTTTTCATAGATGCCTTAACATCCAGGTCAGAAGTGGTCTTATTCAATGACAGCTCTCCAACCCCCGGGCTTTTCGAGAAACTTTTGTTTGGTCATCATGTTTTGGCCCTTTTGTCTGTTTTATATAGATAGAAGAATTTTTCTTTCCTTATCTTTATATTCTTCTTATTGTTAAGAGAACATCAATTGTTTTTCGGGAAATTTGTGAAATTAAGATTATAGCTTCTTGTTAATGGATGAAGTTGTCTTTTATTAGAGATTTCTTGTGTATTGTGAAGGCAAAAATTAATATATTTCACAAAATATTAAATAAGATTGTATTTTACTTCTCAGTAGGTAGAAGCAGTTTTTGTCCCATCAGCTATTTTTTTTCATTTGAGTGTTTTCTCGATTCAGTCATTTGAATTTGAGTTATCTACTCATGTTCATATCATAAAACATAACATGTGATAAACATGTTACATTAAAATATCTTAAGAAAACAAGCATATTATTTCAAACGTGTGTGCCTTATACAGGGTACGGTAAAACCTAAAGCTTTTGAAAGCAATTCATACATTTAAGGTGAAGTTATTTGTGAACTTTTATTTTTGGGTTTATTTTCAAAATAAATCCTTTTTTTCATGGAAAAGAAAGAAAAAAAACATTTATAAACATATTTCGTAAGAAGATATATTTTGAAATGCCTACTGTTTCACAAATATAAATGAACAGTAAACGATAATTTTTTTCCTGTTAACATGAAGTAAATTCTTGTTAAATCTTTTGCGCTTTCAACTTTGAGCTATCAGGATTATAACAGGTGTTATTTCGGGCACCAATAAAGTACTTTTTAAATATCTGTAAAACTTAAATTAATTAAAATTAAGCTAGATTTTGTTGCTTCAAATAACATCTACTAAAATTTAAATTCCTAATTTTTCTAAATTTCCTTTTGAAGTTAAAAAAATAACAATTTAAATGACAAATTAAATTGTGCTGACATTTATTTACTGAAACTCGATATTAAAACCCTTTTTATTAAAATATTTTATAACAATAGAACAACAACACAACACTGTAATATTTTTTAACCCTGCAACGAATAAAGTTCAAGTACTTTGAATTGCTTCATGAAATATTAATTTTTGATAAAACAATTAAAATGATAGTTTTTTTCTAACGTCAAAAGCTAAATTAGAATAATTCTATTTATCTTTATGTAGTTTACAACTTCGAAAGCAATTTTCCATCAGATATTCCTGGAAATTTATTAGGCTGCCAAAGACGTCTAGTATATAAAAAATAAGGAATATTTCAATGTATATTTAATCGCTATTTATCAGAAAGAATTCTGAAAAATAATGGTTTCAAATTTTTATTCGAAACTTCATTTTAATCTTAAATTATATTTCAATTAGGGGGAAAAAGAATATTTGAAACTATACTTTTGAATATTTGGGCTTAATATTTGGAAGATAATGTAACTTTTTATAGGAAAAAATATGTAACAGTAATTTGAATCATTTTGTTAACAAAGTTTTATTCTTTTCTAATAAACAATTCTGAATATTACAACTTATATTATAACTTAATAATTAATTCTTACTAATACTTATAGAAGTTACAACTTAATCCTTTAATGATTATGATTTCTTTTCCATTTAATATTTGGATTTATTCCCAGTTTATCGTTGTAATTGAAAATATTTGTTTTGGAAAATCTTTTCGGAATTTATTTTTCTATTATTAATTTTTATTTACTCCTCTAAAATTCTTTTAAATGAAATTTTTGAATATTACTTTTTATGAATATTAAATATTTGCATTTATGACTGAATGATTTTATGAAATTTTATTTATTATTTTAAATATAATAATTACTGAGTATAAATATGTATTTTGTGAAAATAATATATAAAATTAATAGAAATGCACTAAAATTAATTTTATAGTCCATTGGTTATTTTAATTTTTATCTCTTTACATTAATGTAATACATTATAAATATGAACAACATATTTTGCAATTTTAGTTATTAATTTATGTTTATGAATGTTTTGTTGCTGATTGAGATTTGTCTATGTCTATGAAAGAAAGAAACAATGTTTAAGTTTTATCCATCTAATTTTATTAAGAGGAAAGTGGATTTTTAAGTAAACAAAAATACAAAATATTCTTTTTTATCACCAAAAGATTTATATACAACTAAAAAAACGTAATAAAATGTTTTTCAATAAGGTGAATATTTATAGATTCTAGAAAAACGAAATGCATTTTATTAATTTTTTCAAAACGTAATTCTAATTAGATTTGAAATGTTCCAGGTATTCAATTTTGGTGGAAATTAAATATAATTAATAATTAATTTGTGTTAAACATTGAAAAGAAATTCGGAAGGAATTTTGCTTTCAGTTTCTTTAGATCGTTAAAAAGCTTTCCTTAAAATCGTTAAAAAGCGTTTCTTAAGATCGTTTTAGTTCAGAAAAACATAAAATTCTAATGAAAATTCAATGCCTGTGCATGAAAGTATTTCTAAAAATTTGACATTTAATTCAAATTATAAAATCTGACATCTTGTTCCAAACAAATTTATATACCATAGAAAAAAATAATAGGAAAATTCAAATTAAATCGTCTGGAATATTTTTCAATTAAAATTTACAAGTTTTGTAATTTTTTTAAATAATATATTTTATTTTAAAGATTTTTCTTCAAGATATTTGACTTTTTTTTTCATAGCTATAAAAATTTCATAATCCTAAATGAGCAATTCTCAGAAGTATTTAATAAAGTTCATCATACCATTAACGCAGCTCATTTCTTGAATTATAATAAATAGCTTTTTGAAGAAGGTAGCAAGCTTTGATATTTTTCTGACAAAGAATTACGGACGCATACGATACGTCAACGGCTGCAGAAAATTGCAATATTATTTTTTATTTTTATTTATTTATTTTTTGATTTTTCGGAGAATCTTCATCAAAGTGATCGTGTGGTTAGTTGTCGAAAATCTGACATTTTCTCAGGAAAATTAACTTTGTGTGTTGGGAACAAAGAGTGCTAGAAGCTTGTTACAAATACAAAAGGCATCCACCTTGAAGCACAGACCTATACTTGGTATATATAATTCGAAAGGCTTCATAAGCAACAACAAATGCACTGGTCAAAGACTAGTGATGCTCTCACGTCAAATGAAAATATCGAAAGCATGTGAACTGCTTTTTAATGTGATGGTAGGGATCTAAAGGTCCATAAGGTGAACATTACACAACAATAATTTTACAAGTCTATAATTTTACTTCCCAGCTCAGTTAAATCCATCATGGGGTGGGAGAGTAATAGCTCCCAAGGTTTGATGACAAACTTGGTGATGAATTTTGCGACTTTGGTGACAAAACGAATGACATTGATATTTTCAATACTTTTGGAGATATAACCAGTATAAGACGCATTATACTTGATTGTTAGATAAGCTTCTGCGTTATGCTTTCGAAGCTATAAAATGGTAGCAATCTAAATCAGTCGCAAAGTATTGAGTATGATCAGCAATCGACGAAATGATTGGATCAATCCAGCAAAGTACAAGCATTGAATGATCTAGCAATTAGTGGATTATAAATTGAGACATGTCTCAAACCTTGGAGATAAGTATTGAAGCATCATCGAGTTGTTTGTAGAGTAGCTAGAAGTATAGTAATGAGTTGGCAGTTCGATACAGCAGAAGTTAGGAGATGAGAATAGTAAGCGTTCGAGGAGGCCTTATAGAAAGAATAGTTACTTTGAATCTCTTTCCCATCTGAGATGATTGTGGTCGTTTTGTGTGCTGTTGTGGTTGCTTACTACCGATTATTACTTGTAGGCTCCTGTGCATTGCTTCTGTCCATCTCGGTTGTGTTTTGCCATTGGAATTCTTGCTAATAAGAAATATAAATAACATTCTCTTTCTTACGAGTAAATAAAATAAAAATTTATAATGCCTTTACTATTTTTAGTCTCAAGAATAAATTCACATTAAATTTTTTTATCATAATAATACATAGAATATTAAAATTTGTAGTTCTTTTCAGCATTTTATTTCAGAACGTTGATAAAAATTTAATTTTGGAAAGACGAGAAAATCACACGTTTAATTTAACATTGAAAGTACATCACAACATAAATAAATTTTTAAAAAAGAACAGAAGAAGCAGCAGCGAATTTTTGATGATCCTCTTAAGAGTAATGCCTTTTTCTATAATTCTAATTTTATATGAAATAAATAAAAATGAATGTTTGTCTGTATGTCTATTATGCCTTCCTAAACCCTTCATTCGATTGCGATGAAACCTAGTCAGCTTATTGTTTACACATACGGCCTGGATATAGAAAAATTACATTGATATAAAAAAATTTTAAAAGCATTTAGTCCCAACAGCATCTATTTACCAAGGATTAAACTCCAAATAACTCACCTAGGAGACAATAGTTTCTGTAGAAATGCTAAATCGAAGTAAAAGGTTAATTTGTCATTCTCAGAGGTAATAACAATAAAGTTATTTCTCTCCCCAAACTCTCTTATTATTCCTTAAAACATTCTCGTATAATCTGTAATAAAACAGATTATACGAGAATGTAATAAATCTGTAATAAAACAGATTATACGAGAATGTAATAAATCTGTAATAAAACAGATTATACGAGAATGTTTTTTGGGGGCAAAATTGGGGGTTTAATATTTTGATTCAATTTTAGCGTTTTTCGCAGTAACCACCAAAAATATTGCTGTACAAATAATTTGGTACCATCTCAATTTTCAAAAATTATCGTTTCAACCAAATTAACGATTATGGTATAAATATGTTATATATGTTTAATAAATTTTAAAAGAAAATATTTTAAACACATTTTCTAAAATTAAATTTGAGAATTCTGAACGAATATTTAGTGAGTCACAAGAAAACAACAAATATTTTCTTTCATTACGATTGTAAAAGAACACCAAGTTTTACTATTCTAAAAGAATACACAAATCTAATATATAAAAATGAATACTTGTTTGTTTATATTTTATATAATGCCATACCGTTCATCCTATTTCAATAAAACATTGCAAAATTATTGATTGTTTTCACTTAATATTATTTTTTTCGGTGGCAGCACAGCCCCGGGTGCCAGCTAGTATGACATAAGACTGTTTAAAAATGTGAAATTTGTGCTCTTAAAATATTATTCAATATCATCACGTGATTAACAATTCAAAACCTTTCTTTAGATTTAAGTAGATTTAAGACCAAAACGTTTAGTGAGTAGCTTAATAAAATGAAAATTATCGTAGCAGTAATGCAAAATGCCAGCTATAAAATTTAGAAAGTATGGCAAGTGAAGTATTATTATATATTAAAGATTTCTTTTAACTTTAGGCTTAGGCTTAGTTTTTAGGCTTAGTTTTTTGAGATTAAAATTTCATACTTTATTATTAAATAAGCGTTCTTACGTTTTTAAAATCTTTTAAATAATTTGCATGTCAACAATGATCTATTAACAAATAACTGACAGTTGAATTTAATTAAAATAGGCATTTATAATTCCATTAGTTTTTCTAGTTACTAAATAGTTTTGGAAAAAAAATTCTGAAATAAAAAAAAATTGTTATTCGAATGGATATGATTTGATAGTATTTTATATCAGTACATTTGAAAATTGAATTGAGATATTTGTGCATCTTTTAAACCATGTCATGTTTGAAAATCATGTTCCTACAAGATTTTTAAAATCGATTTGTTGCCAGTCATTCGAATAATAATATAAAAACTAAATAATCAGATTGTAAAAAAGAAATTCTTTCCAGAAAATTTGAGCTGATAAATTTCCATTCAGATAGTAAAATCAAAACGGCAAACTCCATTATAAATTAAAAATTCAAACATAGTCTATGAGGAAAGAAGTATATTGAATTTGAAGGTGGAATAGAAAAAACTTTTTTTAGCATAGATTAATTTAAAATAATTCAGACAGAGATTCTTACACAAAAGAGTGAAGTTAAAAATTGCTTACTAAAGTAAACTGTATGAAAATTTTCATGCCAAAAGATGTACATAAAATAAAAAATTCCATACATTTAGATGCTTAAACTTCAATCAGCTTATTTATTTAAAAGATTTTCCTCAAAACACCTTGGGAAATTAAATAATTTTATCAAATGATTTTTAATTAAAAAAATATATATTAATTCAATGTTCAGCTAATGTGATGAGTAATTCTATTTTACGCATGCAAACAAATTTAAGAATTTTCATTTTTTTAACAAAAGAATTAATTTTCCAGCTGTTTATTACCCAAGGGATGTTCAAATGAAAAGAGGCGAAACCACATTATAGGTATCAATGAATTTATTCAAAGTCTACACCATACTCCTGAGCATGATGATCCCATTGATTGATGAGCCGAAGCTTTCCTTATTCACAGAATTTCCTTAGTCTTGACACGAGCCATTTTTTCACAGCGTCGATTAATTCTTCTTCCGCGTTGAAGCACTTCTTTTTTAGATGCTTTCTTTCTATTTTTTTTACTAGTTTCGTGTGTGTGATAATGGATACGTCTAGGTGCGTGCTGTCATAGAGCAGAACTTCACCCTTCGTAAGTAGTCCTGGCCTATTGTGCTTGATGGATCTGCTAAGTGTTCGGAGTGTATCACAGTATGCTTTGGAAATAATGGTTCTGAAAAAACAAATGAAAGGGATGAGTTTCAAATCGGACTACAAACTCAAGGACGCTGTGAAGGTCTGAGTTTCGTCACGGCCACGAGAATTCTGGGAACTAGAAATCCTTCAGCTCGTTAATTAATGGGGTCGTTGTGTTAATAATGAACACTTTATTCAAAGTTTTTATTTATACCCACAGTATCGTTTCATACCTTTTGATCAGAACACCGTTTGTATGTAAATCTAATACTATAATACGAGGAATGGTTGCCAAGTCGAAAATCGCCCCAGAATTAATAAACTCTGGTAAACTTGGGGGTCTGGGGTTTTTGGCCACGAGGAATCGATTGGCGCCGGTTTTGAAGCGCTACGGTTGAGCAGTTCGGAGTTACAGATAGGATATTTTCAAACTTTATTAGTTCGCCATAATGGCTACTTAAATTTTCAAGCGGTAACGTGCTGCCATCTATAGCCAATATGGCGAACTAATAAAGTTTTATGTTTATGCTGTTATAGGTTTATAATATGTTCCTTATGTATGTATATATGTTTGGTTTTTCTAAATAAATTTGTCAAAAATATTGAACTTCAACACACTTCAATCTTTACCTTTACTTTACCTTTGTATAGAATAGTTCCCTTTCCAAACTCTAACTTTGTTTAGAATAGTTTACAATGGTGCAATTTAACCGGTTATCTTTTCACCAATGGTTTCACAAATTTTCTTATGGCATGTATTGTTTTGATAAATCACAATTGAAAATTTAAATCTTCGAGTTAGCTTCGATATCTGTTTTCTCCGAGCGGAGCTCGGCCACCCGCTGGTTGTTATAAAACATGGTTTTTTATTTACTTTTGTATTTCAATTTTTAAAACAAAATGGTGGATATTTATATGGAAATTAAATATTTGCTTTTTTTTACCTGAAAAATATTTTCAAAATGATGTTTCGAAGCAGACAATTCTTTTACAGATTGAATTACCCGAGACAGAAATTCGAATTCAGATTCTCTTTCGTAATGTTTCAAACATATATAAATTCGAAGTATATTTCTAAATAAATAACATAAAATAGTATATGGCTAGATCATATAATATCAGTATTTCACACTGAAAAATACGTCCGAAAATTTTACAAAACAGAATACTTCTTCACTACTCTAGAGAGATTTCGTTGGAAAGAGAAACTAGTTTCCTTTGAGTAAAAAGAAAAAGGAGAAATAAAAATATTTTTTCGACAAATTCGCACTTGGAATGTATTGGGAAAAAATTCAACATGCTTAAGCTTCCTGAAGTCTTAGGATTTTAAACAGAATAAGATAGTGACATCAGATTTTTTACTGAATTTTACTGTTACCAAGATGTGCATGGTTTCTAATATTATAAAATACCGTTTTTATATTGAAAGTTTAGACTTATTTTTATTTTGCCTTTTTTGTATGAATGCTTCGCTAGATAATAACCACAGAATTCCAGTTATGTCCAAATTCAATGTAGGGATAGTTGCAGATTCATTTTCTTCAATTTTTATACTAGGCATGCCGTATTTTTTATCAATAGAATCTCAATATGCGATCGCATGGGTCTCTATGAACCAAAGCTGTGTCAAATAGAGTGTTGGACTTTATTACACAATACATTGTTGGAACATAATTATCATCCAATAACGATAGTACTTCTAAAATTTAAACATTAGACATTTTACATAACAAAATAACTTGAGTAATATTTAATATACGCCGTTTAGTACTGTATAGTAAATATAGTGTGGCATAAATTGTAAAAAAAAAACTATTTTTGAAGATCTGAATTATTCCCCTCCCATCTTTGAAAGGAAGATCTAATTATCAAAACTTATTGGCTTTCATTTACTAGATTTCAGCTTTCAAGTACTGGCAGACGTATCAGATGATCAAAACTGTCTAGTCTTTTATAAGCAGTCAAAGAATTAAAGCAATTGATAAGTTTTATATGAAAGATTCTGCTATCATATCTATTCAATGTAGGTAGCACAGCCGGCGTCCTGACTTAAGGGTAGCTCATCTTCCGCGTGATCTGGGCGTCCCGGATTGTAGTCCCGGTTCGGGCATGGTTGTTTTTCCCTTGTGCTCTATCTGTGAAATGTATGAATGAGCGCTACTCTAAAAAGGGATGTGCAAGCGAATGTGTGTGCCATCTTCATTTGAACTAGAAGTCAGACTTCTCCTTTGGGTGCTCAGGGGTCTTTATCCACAACAGTTACTGCATCCCCTTTCTGAGTTAGCACGGACACGTCATCCTCCTCCTCATGGGCAGTTTAGACCTATATAATGCACTAAAAATGACCCTTTCTGATTTTGATGTTGCTTAAGCAAAAAAAGGCATTTTAACTTCAAATCTCTTAATCTTGCAAAAATTAAAATCATATATTATTAGAACAATGGTGCCAAAATCTTATTCGAACCAAAGAAACAAATCTAAGTATTTAATTTTTTTTTTAAATAGAAAATTTCGTTTTTATCGAATAGAAAATTTATTTAAGAAAACATAGTATCGTATCAAATACAATTGCTTTAAACAAATAGTTTTAACACAGTGTATATAGAAATAAAAGATTTCTTAAACTTAAAATCCGATGATCAAAACAAATTGTAAAATCTCGGGGCGTGAACTGAAGAGCTTGTGTAACCAATTTTATTCTTTATACTGAATATTAAGGATTTTTTATTTTGATCATATATAAGCATCTTCCATATTTTCTACAGCTTAAATTGTCATGATTCTTAATTTTATTTTCATATTTTTGATTAAAATGTTTTTTTATCAAGATATACTGACTATTGTATGAAAATATTTTAGCATTGGTTATCTTTTAAATTTTTGTCTTTATTTCTTGAGGTATTTTGTATTGGTTTAAAGAAATACTGAAGATTCCTGAGCTTTCCTCAGAATTATGAAATTGCTGGATGTCTTAGCCGTACACAAGCAACTATACCTTATTGGTTGACTTACTTTATGTTTGTACCAATAGTGAAAAAGTAATATAAACTTCAAAATAAAAACCCCCTCTTACTTTTCTATTTTAAAATTTCAATTTATGCATTGCATATCTTTCTTTAAAAATGATTACTCGGCTTCATATTAATTATATTCTCACAATAAGAAAAAAAAGTTCCATTCTAATTACTTTTTATAATAAACATGAATGTCAAACTAAACCATAAATGTATGATATTCTCTCGATAAATGGGAATTTTAATCACATTCATGTCTTTTCGTCTGAGAAATATTTCTTTTACATTTTCATCAGATTTTCCTTTTTCTTCATTTACATTTGCATTCCTTGACAATATTTCTTGATTTTTCTATAAAATATACAGAATTCTTTAGTTTTTTTTCAATATAAAACGAATTAAAAAATATTTTAATTCCATTATCGACTCGTTCTTTATATAACTAGAATAATAAATAAATAATGTAATTATTTAATAAATTATGATTGAAAATCCTTAAAACATCATTATTAAATCCTTAAAATTAAAATTTCAAAAGTTAATTTCTAGATTATGCTACTTATGTCAAATCAAATTTAGCTGAACTTGAATATTATTTGATAATTAACATCGCAAATATTAACTGTATTTTTTACATCATCATTAACTATTTTACTGTCAACTGTTTGTAGGCCTATTTTTAGCTGCGCTGATTTTTTTAGTATTGCATTTACAAATATTTGAATGTTGTTTTACATCTTTGCATGCTTTTTTCTCAAAGGTTTTTCGATAGAATTTTATTATGAAAATCCTAATAAATTAAAACTTAAAATGGATTTTCCTTCCTATTTTGCACTATAATCTTTCAATATATTCGACAGTTTTTAAACTATGTAATATGTTTTTTACTTTATGCACTCGTAAATATTCTCAAATAAAGAATTTCTTTGTTACCATTAACCAAATCATTTTCATCAGAATTTTATAGCTGCATCCTCCTATACTATTTCATGATAAAAAGTGAACCTGAATTCATTTATTTTTTCATGCATAATACCTTTTTGCATATTATTATTCCAAATAATTTTTCTATGATATTTCAAAGTAGAAAGTATCTGTGAAAGATTTCATTTTGTTATTATTTTTCATATATTTGAAATTTCGTACAAAGTTATTTCGGTTTTTTTCTTCTGTAAATATTTTGGTATATAATAAAATGCCCATCAAACCATCCAGTGACCAGAATAGTTACAGATACCCGGATATGAAACGGAGCACTCTTCGCTTTGAATAATGAATTTATGTTATAGATCATTTCTACAAAAATGTGAGCATTTGTAAACTCAAAGTTAAAATGAATCTTTCATGAGGTGTTGTGGATTTTATGATATTTGTTGCTCTTAAAACTCTAAATCTTGATTGTTATATAGCTGTAATTTAAATTAATAAATATTTTAGCAAATTAAAATTCATTTTAATTGATTTGAATATTATTTTCGGTTGATACATTTCTGAATATTTCACTTCTTTTGATAAAACAAAATTTGATGTTTCAAGAAGCCAGTCACTACATTCTTCAAACTTTTAGCGAGAGAAAAGGGTTCAAACCTGTAAAAAGAAGTAAATGGTGTTTTAAGAGAAAAATGTAGATAAAATGTATGATCCATGAAAACTTCAAAGTTATATATTGATTACATATTTTTAAAATGCTGTTTTCAAATCTCCAAATAATTTTTCATCGATTTTGAATTTTGGTAAAATCTTTGTGAGGAAAAAATTATAAAAAAAATGCAAGACATACTTTTGATTCAAATTGTGAATAGTAATTTGATAATGTATTTTACGATGCCTGAATTTCAGGAAGAATAATTTATTATCTTAAAACCTTTTTACAGTATACTTTATTAGCAAAATTAACAATAGGTTACTTACCAAATGAGAAAACTGTGCATTATATATCAGTTGAATCCTAGTATTTAATGATTGCATTGAATCCTAGTATTTAATGATTGTATTGAATCCCTAGTATTTAATGATTGTATTGAATCCTAGTATTTAATGATTGTATTTAATCCTAGTATTTAATGATTGTAGTTTATTTTTTACATTCAGGTACTAGATATTATGTTTCTTGAAGTTTCTGCGAGATTCGTAACCAATTATTTGATAACTATGTTAAATTGGCGGTTTTTGCTTTACACATTTTTTTAGCTTAAAAACAAAAGTTCTTCATATTTTAAAACTATTTTTAGAATTGCATTGCCATTTTATTGGCTTTTTAGATAGTTTTTAAAGTTTCTTTTACATAAAAATTCAAAAATATTTGAGCTTTGTAACAAAATTTTTGTATAAATTCATCTGAATAAATGATGCGCTTTATAACTTCATCCCGAACGCGGTCATATACCTTTAGCGGGCTTATAAGTTATATATCGTGGCAACAAATACAATCACATACTTTAATTCCTTCTTGTCTGATATCTTATTCATATGTCTTGGCAGCAAATATACTCAAAAGCTTCCAAATTAAAGTTAGCAAATTAATCTGCACGATGTACTATGTGTTTTACATGTTTGATGAAAAAAATAAAACATTTTCAAGCAGATGAAGAGGAAATTGCAACATCAAGAAAAAATGCCATTGTTTAAAGAAAAAAATGCCATGTTTATAATTAATAATTTTTGTTTTCTCAAGAAAACAGAAATAAGGAAGAAAGGGTGGAAGCAGATTTTGAAGGAAAGTTAAATAGGTTTGAGAAACTGGTGTATTTAGATATTTCAATTATTTATCTAAAACTTTCATTTTCATAATTTTGATAATAAGTAATCAATTTTTTATTCATTATTCTGAAATATAGGTCCATTCATTAAAAAAACACAATGTTCGTTATTTTAATCTCGAATTAAAATTAGGTCATAATAACTTTCATCAACACATTTTCATTAGCATGGAAATAGGCAATAATTCTTTGTTCCTCTTGTTCAAGGAAATCATGGAATTATGAAAGATTTCTGAGAATACGCATATTGCATATTCTTGAATAACGTACATTATAATTATCCTATTCGGAAGTTTGATTAATTTTTTCATTACAAAGTTTGAACCAAATTCCGTAAAAATGTTCCTTGAGGCAGATGAATACAAACCGACTAGATTAAATTTTGTCTTGGTCTTAACAACAAAATACATTTTACTACATATGATAATATCTCATTTCCAAAAAAAAAAAATGTTTTCTGTAAAAAAAAAAGTTCATCATTAAAGAAATGATAACTTTCCATCTGATTCAAATTATTTTTTCAGTGCAATTAATTTCCTTCATCGATATAATGCATTAATTTAAACTATAAAGTACAATTTTTTGTTAAGGCAAAGTATAGATGATATGACATCATAATCTCTAAATAATCTCCCGTCTTCCAAAGATTAATTTTTGCAAAGATTGAATCTTAAGTCATAATAATAATAAAATCTAAAGTTTGATTGAAATTTAAGGGATGAAAAGAAGATACACTCAAAAAGTCAATGATATAAGAAATAACTGAAAATTAATTTGCATATTTTGAATACGAAGCTTTATTTTTTTTCTTTTACATAAAAATATTTATTATTTCAATGAGAATATTTATTTATTTTGTTATTTTTATTTTACATAGATTTTTGCTACGCAATCAATATTTACATTTCAAAATAAAGGGACTATAGACTTATGATATAATCAAGTAATATCTTACAACAAAATAAATTATTTTAATGCCTTATCTTTGAATTTAATTAGGTTTTAGAAAATTTCTTCCATTAATTACAGATACCATATTATGACATATTTTCATCTCTATATAGGAAGTCATAAACATGCAGTCTCACAGAATATTTTGCTTTTCCCTTTTGCTAGGTTCGTTATCTTCTAAATTTTTTATTACCTTGTTGACACAACACCCCTCATTACAACTCTTTCATGGAATTCAAAATAAATTATTGTTAAGGATAAAAAAACAAAAATAGATCCCCACAAAAGCTGCTACAGGCGTAGGAGGCTGATTTTTTAAAAAAAAACGTATTTTAAAGAAAGGAGATCCCGTTTCTTTCTAAATTATTTCCATGGCCTTATGAAAGAAATTCAAATTTCAATGAATTTTAAAATAAAGAATAAGTAAAAAACTTCAGTGATGAAAATATTTTGTGAGCATTCATTATATAGATACCGATTCAAATATTCACTTCCTTGTAATATAAAATCATAATACAAAAATTGTTTTAGTCTTTGAAAAATGTCTTAATAGTTAAAGAACGAACAGTAGAGCCTTTTACTTTTAGATGGGGAAAAAGACATATTTTTTGTTCCATTTTTGCTACATTTGAATTTGATTACAGTAACTTGCTTTACCTGAATGAAATCACCTGAAATGAGTAATATATCCAAATCCTTTGATTATACTTTTGTCAGTAGACCACTTGTAAGTTTACATTGAGAATTTATGGTTTTAATAGGCCTTCTTGAAATCCAGGATTTTAGATTCAGTTATTTAATTGAATCTGTTTAAGTTTATAGTACATACATAGTATTAATTAATAAAAAGTATGTAGAGATATGCATACATACTTAACTATACAGGGTGAGTCTGAAGTCATGGAACAAACGTTCGGGATTGGTAGAGCTCATTATAACAAATAATTATTGTATAAGAATATATGACCGAAAGCGACTCGTTCAGGTGCAAACACAATAAATATCACATGGAATAAAAGCAATGTTTATTTACAACGCTGTCACTAATTGATTTTTTACAGCAATATCTACAAAAAATGGTCAGTATTGAGGCCATCGATAGTATTGCAATTTTGGTAGCGTCAATGGAGTGATTGGCGAACATATTCTCATGCTCCGGTCATTTCATGTACTCATGCAACCTCACAGAATAATCGGGCAATGAGTTCTTCAAGTGAATGTTGCGCAACCAAATGTTATGCGTGAGTAGATAAGACATACTCTTGGCCCCAGTTTGAGCTTCTAAAAACAAGAGATGCTCCCACGACTTAAAAAAGGTTGACTTCGATTAAACCTGTTGCTCTTATTTTTTTATATACTCGCAAGAGTCTTTTTGCCACTTTTTTCATTTAAATTAAAATATAGATAAAGGATAAGTGCAAGTTTACGTAACTCCACTAGTTGGCAGGGAAAAACGCTGAGAGAGTGGCATTGTTAATGTAAAACTACATAAGGATAAACACTATACTTAATTCATATTTGCAAATAAAAAACTTGGTTAACATGAAGAATATTACTCCACTGAAATAGTTCAGCTAATTTATAAAAAAATTCATAATTAGAGAAAAATATTCATAAAGAATAATCTAGCGGGATTTCCCGAAAAGAAAAAAAATCTCTAGTAGAAAAAAACAAGATAGTCGTGAAAGTGCGAAAAAACAAAGCGGAAACAAAGGAAGAGTTTCATAGAAAAACCGAGGGAATTCAAATATCCACCTAAATTTTGAATTCTACTCACGATGTTTCTGTTTCTCTTTTCAATTCTAGTCTTTTTCGGAAAAGTTTGGTTGGAAAATAGAGTGGCAAAGTGAAAAATTTCATACACTTGGATTCTTTCTTTGGGTCTGCCAAAATTTGAAAAATGGAAAAAAAAAAAAAGTTTAGTTTTATTTTCGAAAAACTTCGCTGTTCTTTACCAAGCGCGAAAAAGTAATGAGAAGCAAAATATTAAGCAAGTATTGCATTATACATTTGACAATGTAGTTTGATATATTTTTTTTCCTATGGAAAGAAAATTTTTCAGATTTCCATATATGATTTAAATACCAATAATAAAATAGAAATTTTATTGAAAGTAAAATCTTTGTTTATTTCAATAACACCTTAACATTCAGTTATATCGTAATGAATATTAGCTCTTATAATAATGTAAAAAATTAATTAGGTTTTTTAGAGTATTTTAAGGATTCATTTTAACTAAAAAATACTTCTTCAGGTTCAATGTCCCTATTACTTATCTGAATAAGAATTTAAGAAATTAAAGGCTCAGTTTAACTTTACATTTATTTTTAATATTAAGATATACATTATAAGAATTATGAAGTTAAATCCAACTAAACCTCTCAAGTTTGGATATTTTTAATATTATGTCTCCAAGTTCGGTGACCACAACCAAATAAAATGAGCTGTTCATAAAAATAATTTTACAGTATTGAAACATTTCATTGATTTGCAATCAATTGATGTATTGTTAATGAGTAATGCAAAACTTTAAATTATAAAATTGATCTATTTCTTAGATTTTCTGTTTGATTAGTTCAGTTCAGAGTAGTATTCTTTTAATATCAAAAAAAGCTTTTAGCAAATAGTACTAATTTTTTGGTCATATCATTTCATTTTTAGCGATTCTGATGACTTTAAATGCGTTATTATTATTTTAACTTTTTTTAATCCTATTTAATTTATTTTTATTCTGCTTATTGCTTTTTGTTTGAAAAATGGAATATTTCAGACGTTTTTCTCTCACTTTCACGAGTACTAGTGTTTTGAAATCTTTTGCGATGGCAATAAAATATTTTAATACTTTTAAAACTTAGTTGCCATTTAATGAAATTAGCTTGTGTAAATTATAATTCCCATCTAAGCTTTGACTCATAATGTAGAGCATAATGGGAAAAATGCTCACATCTCATAATACCCTTTTTACACTTTTAAAACTCAAGATAAGAAAGTTTAAAAGTTTTTAAAAATTCTTCCAATGAAATTTTATTAAAAAAACTTCAATTTAGATTAATAAATATGGTCTTTAACTTTCAAGTTACATGGATAAGTCTGATCTATAAATTTAAATTTAGTTTAATACTTACTAGCCGCCTTTGGCGACCAGCTGGTTCGCCATGAGTAAAGAGCCATGAGTATTTTCAATTAAATCACATATTCATTAGCCTTGAAGTAATTCCGGGCATGTATTGGCCTGAAATTAATATTTTCTTGAATATGATGGACGGAAAGTTCTAAAAGTACACCTTTTCCTAATAATATTCTTTAATTTTATAAATCAGTCAGTTTGAACCATCGGGTATGCTTCCAAAATATTTAAAAAAAATTTTTTCGATGATGTTGCCAAAATATTAAATATGTTTTTTTAAAGAAAGCGAGAAAGGGAAAAAAGTATTAAATTAATGATACAGATATTGCAAACGATTACATAAATATGCCATTAAGTCGGGATTTCAATGCATATCCTGTCTAAATTCAATCAGGTTTACCGTAAATAAAGAAGATTTATTGACTTAATGATATAGATATTGCTTTGTTTTGCATTTATTTTTTAAAGAAAATATCACATTTTATATTTATTTTATTTTATCTAGTCACGTGCTGACAGTTGCATTTCTGTAGATTTATTTTGCGATGATAGGTTTTTTTTATTTGAACTTCCGGCATTGTTTTCTTTTATTTTATCCAGTCACGTGATAAAAAACATAGTTAAAATATTTCTTTAAAAATTCTTTAAAAATAGTAGCTTAAGTTATACATTAAAACACTGATACCGTTAGAAAGCTAATTTTTTATCTTTAAATTGATATAAAAAGCATTCTTGTGCAATAATATTTTCGGAAGTTATGGCGGAAAAACCTCGAAATTTCACTTAAATTTTAATTAATTCAAATTGTAATTACAAATTCGAAAAAAGGGCTCCGAGTTGCACATTCCGGACCTCCAAGGTATACATGTACCAAATTTGGTAGCTGTAGGTCCAACGGTCTGGTCTGTAGAGCGCCAACACACACACACACACACACACATTGAGCTTTATTATAAGTATAGATTATAAGTTGATCAGTCATTAAATATTTTTTTTTATTTTCCTTAATTTAGTACGAAAACAGCATTCTTTGCTTTCTATTTGTATCTATGTGTGTGTAAATAATAGTCATAAAAATCTTTTTCTTTATATACATCTCTAGAAGCCAGTTTAAATATATTGAAATGCGATTCCAGGTGCAATTAGCTATTATGGGGCATAACTCGATATTATAAGAAAAGCAACCTTGTAGCCGTTATGGTTACGGTTATAAATATAGAAACAGGAAATTTTCGAATGGCAATGCCCACTTTCCCTAGTCGCAAAATACTCTGCTCATACAAAAACCCTTAAGAATGTTAGAACGGTATGTGCATAGATAAACACGAGGGCATTATGCATGCACTAAAAATAGGTGTGCGAACATCAATTAAAAAACACACAATCTTGTGATTCATCAGAAATTTGCATATGACAGACACCAAAACACTACTCACTTTTATCAACATAAATGGGAGAAAAGAAAACGTTTATTTAGGTATAATATTTCCTACATGTATGGCATCACAAAACATTACTCACTGAATGCTGAAAATTTCAGATAATAAAATAAATTATGCATAATGAATCTTTGCAATCTCATGTTTGATTAAATATTTTAAATCCTGCAAAGTTTGTAGTTCATCGTGTATACTCTAGATTTGAGATATCCTCAGAGATAGAAGTCCGCAAGAGTAAGGCCAGATGACGGTTTATTTGCAGGTTCGTATCCATTAAGTTAATATATTTTTTTATGCTGATGTTTTCTGTTAAGTTGAAATACACTTTGTCAAGCCATCCAAAGACCAATCGTTATCACCATCATGTTGGATAAAAAATTCATTGGCAAAATCGATGCGTTGTTGCTTTTCCCCAACAACTAGTATCAGCGAGTCCAATATTTTGACTCGTTGGTACTGGTATGATACCATGTTGTGTACAGTTCCCTGTAGCTTTTTTTTCTGCATATCCAATGCAGGATCTGTACCTATAGGTGTTGTGTCTTGAAGTAATTATTTCCATAACATAATTGTATGGAACATATGGTCATCAGGATCACGGTCTATCACGGGTATAGTTAGTTTCCTTGAATTTTTTTTATCACATAGAGCTTACAGGACACTTGGGCCATGTAATTAGTAAAGATTTTGACGGTAAATACGTAACACTTTCATACCATTTCGATGATTGATTTTTACCAATTCACAATGAACTGACACTGACAGATGCTATCGGCATGTGAGAGTTTCCGACTTAAGAACTAACATACATATTCCATTTTTTTTCAAGCTGAAAGTTTCACTAATGCCGTTCTGTGACAGGTGCTTTGATTCGGTAACATTCAAATTTTCCCTATGTGCCTCTGATAATTTTTGACAGCTTACGCAACTGCTTTTTATGCGTACATAATGCATCCGTTTCTGTTTATTTGTGATTCACGTACATTTCCGCTATTTAGGAAATCTTGCATGCGCTGAATACTTCCCGAAAGGAACAGAGGTAGGTTCTGCTATTCGAAAATTTTGTTTCTGTATCTATAACCGTAACTTCACGCTCCTTTTTTTCCTGCTCATAGAATAAGAGTTTATATCTATAAAATTCTATAGCAGAAATCTCATACTCAATTGGTTGTAATGATCGGTCACTTTAGGTGCATATATCGGCAAAGTTTTTTTTTCTGTTTTATCTATGTCTGCAAATATTATTATTATGCATAATATCATTCTATTATCATGTATAAATATTATTATTACACATTATTTAATGTATAGTATATAGTATTGATATTTAAATATTCTTGCATTTTAAAGAATGTTTAAATCAACATGAACTTCTTCAACAACAAAACCGCTTGAAAATTATTTCATATTGTATATTTAATTACTTGCTTTGAAAAAAAACCTAAAAAACTACTAAAAACTGCTTATAGTCTGCTTTTTAAATGCATTTTGAAAAAATTATAGACCTTATTTGTAACAACCGAATATTTAGATTCCTATAAACTACTCTTTAAGGGCAGAGATATTAAACCAATGAATATAATCTGCATTTACCCATCAATTACTTACATTTCCCCTTCCTCGCACACCAAAACTATAGCCCTTAAGCGAAGATGAATTCTTTTAGTGTCCTCAGTATCGGATAATGGGAGAATGTGGAAGTATGAAAATGTCTCCCCTCTTCTGGTTTCGCATAGAATGACGCATTAATTATTTTAAGTTTTTAAATGTGCATAGAAATATAGAAAATATAATGTTTCTACATTTTAATGCCACCTTTTGGAGTGCAATTTGTTTGTAGTTTTACAGCTTGGTTAGAATATCAATCTTAAATATATTAGTTAATTTGCTTCTCATTTATTGTGTCAAAATGTACGTGCGCAGAAATCCTGTAAATAAACTTCGTTAATAATTTTATAAATACCTAGTTCAAGAAAGTTAAAAAACTTTCAAAAGTTAATCCATTTTATTGCTTTTTTGAGTTAAAACAGCAAGCAAACTATAAATTTTTTTTAACTCAAAGAAGTCTAAGACATAAGCTTTTGTGAAATGTTTTGGTCGATTTTTTTTTTTTTTTTGATAATTTCAATTTTTTTTTTGTGCTCCGTAATGAAAAAAGAAGATATTTGAAATAATTTCAATGCGAAATTTATCAAAAGAAATAATTCGCTGTAGCTTCAAAATACAAGAAATACACTTGAAAACTAGTTTTTTCCCCTTTATATTCTTTCTTCTACTCTCCATCCAGAATCTCAACTTCTTACACTTTTCACAAAGTAGGATTTTGTATTCTACTCATTATATTGTTGGTCTCAATGAAGAATTTTGAATTTTTTTAAGCACCGATTGTATACATGAATCCATGTCGTCGGAATGCATTAGCAATAACAGTGAATAAAAGGGCGACTTGTAAATAAAATGATGTAAAGGACAGAAAGCAGAATAAAACTTGTAGCGTGACATCGCTTAAAGTACATAGACTAAACTATCGATTATCGAAATACCCTCAGGAAGTGGAAAGCTGTCTTGCTGCTTGAGCTCTTATTTTCTTCACAACGGCTCTTTTGGGAAACTACAAAAAAGCGAAAAGAAAACAATCAGGTTGCTTCTTTTTTTCACGTCTCAAAACCAGGTCCATACTTTTGAACCAACAAAAGCTCAAAGAAAGGAATTTAAAATGAAAGAATAAAAATGGAAATCATAGATAGCATTGTCAAGATTTGACTTCCAATAAGATGCAGGGGAGAAACATAAGATGCTTAATTTTGGAATGATATGCTTCCGAGGACACAGTTTTGCAGTTTTGAAATTGGAATTCCGATCAATGTAACTGAGATTTCGCTGTATTCGAAACAAGGTTTTCAAGGAAAGGAATAATTTTAAATATGAAAAGACGTCGTATTTGTATATAAAAGATTCAGTTCTGTTTCTTAAAAAGTTTTAATAAATTTCTCAGTTTTGCGTATTTTTTTTCTGTTGAAGACACGCATTTAAAGCAATAATGATTATAGTTTCAGCTCCGTAGATATTTATAGATCTATAGCGAAAAATTTTAGCATGTTTTTAATATACTTATAACATGAAGAGAGAACTCTTTTAATTTATTTATTTATAAATAAAGTACAGGAAAATAATAATTCAATAGGCTATTTTCTTTATTATCTGAAAATTATAAAAATACATTTCAATAATAATTTTTAAGCTACGATAGAATTAAGTGGTATAATTTCGTAATTTAAAAGAGGATATCTTAAGCTATTGGAATACTCTTTAACGTGGTCTCTGTTAGTCATTTTTTAATTTCAACTAATTAAGTAAAAAATGTGCAAAAGTAGAATATAAAATGCACAGCGAAATTATTTATTCCTAGGAAAATATGAATTTGAAAAATATGTGATAGAAGGATGTGAAAATTATCAACTAATTTTTTTATCTGGAAAAAAATTATCATAGATTTAAAACTAAATTTTAGCTAAATTTAATATAAGTTTGGTATAAATATGAACTTAAATCATATTGATATATCATTCTGAAAATTTTTAAGATATCCTAAAGTTCTAAATTACAAAAGATGCGCTGAACTTGAACGAATGTAAGTTTTTAAACAGTTTTTGAGAGCTGCTTTTTATCCGAGTTCCGAAGGACAGTAAAAAAAAGTGAAATGCGCAACATAAATTTAATTTAGAATGTTATGTATTGTCAGAATAACTGTTTTTCATAGTTTCTGAGAAAATTACGGCATTTTCTATATTGGTGGATTAGGTTTCTTATATCCTTTTCGAAAAACATTGCCTATCATTAATATTCTGATCATATCAATGTCGAGAGCTTTAATATTTCTTTGAAGCTCTTTTTCAATTAAGAATTATTAGTTTAGCATCTTATTAGTTCTGCAATTCATGGAAGAGATGACAACCCCTCTGCTTCAAGCTGTGTTCATCATTAAGAGAACGAGACAACCAGATAGTCGTAACAAAAGGTCTCGTTCATCAAGTTTTTCGAAAGAAATGGGGGAGGAGGGAACCGAAATAATGAGATTTCTAACTAGTATATCATTTATAAAAGTTTAGTCAAAGCTTTTTAATTTTCAGTTTAAAAAATTTCAGAGAACTTCCACCTTAATGAGAAATTTAAATAAATGCTAAAACACATTTCAAATTATTGACATTAACCTTTTTTCAAAGAGGATATAGGATTATCTAATGAAATTATACATAGCTGGTAACTGCCTACTTTCGAAAAATAACTATGATTGAATATAATTTTTGGTAATAAATTCAATTTTTTCCCCGTTTTTGCTTTTTTTCCATATGAATGAGAGGGATTTGATACAAATGTCTTTATATATATACATATATAACAATTTTCATTTTTTACAATGACCAATACCTTCGACATTGCATGGTGAAGGCATTTCTAGAATGTAATCAAGAATGAAGTGAGTGCTTCCTCTTGCAATTAATTGAAAATTATGCAAAATTTTGGCGTATTTTCATCATATTTTGAGAAATTATTACAGCATAAAAATGATTCATTTTTAATTTTAAAAAAATCCTCTATTTTCTACTATATTCTGTAGAGTTTTCTTGAAAATATCTTTTGTTCTATTTTCAATTAGAAATTACACTGTTCCCTTAAAAATATAAGCATTTTTATTGTTTCATTATAAGTTCTATCTCGTGATTTCCTTACATTGTTGAAGCTTAAAAAATGGTTCTATCACATCCCATGCAGTTTATAAAAAAAGGGAAAAAAAGATTTTAAGCGATTTTAAAAATATCTATGTTTTTACTAGTGATATGTTATGTTATTGGTCTCGATTCGAAAAGTTCATATACACAATGATTTTAAAGATTGAAAATTTGATGGAATGATGGGCATTAAGTTATATCTTAATGATATAACTGAAATGAAATAAAATAGATATTTTCGGTGAGCCAGCCGATCACCAAGCTAGTTTTTTTTAAAATGCTCGGATTAGTTTAATTAATGCAAAAAGATTAAAAGTCTATTATAAATTATATAAATAGATTATTGATCGTTATAAGTAGATTAAGAATAAATTCCGAAACAGTTCAGAATTATAATTAATGCATGAGAATTATAATTTATAGTTGCGTTAGAAGAGTTTGATTTCAAATACCAATGTTTAGTATAGATTATTTGAAAACTATTTTATTTTAAAATTAGGTAACAAAGTTGTATATTAGCAAATATATTGAATATAAATGTTTTTGAAAAAAATATTAGATAATTAGATAATAAACTTTTGATATATTAAAAAAATTTATGTAACTTGATTTATTGAAGATGATGACTATTAAAATTAAATGAAATTGCGAACCTCAGTTAGAACTGTCGTATCATGGTTGTTATTTACGCTTGATTACTTCATTTACTTGTCTATTTCACCGTTTGATATCAGCTGGCTGAAAAAAAAGTAATTAATTAACTTAATTAATTTATGTGTCTTATTATGAAACGGATAATTTTATCCTGTTTATAAAAATTTCAGGCTATTTGCAGAAAGAAAACCAAGAAATATTAAATCCCATTACATAAGAAAATTATTACGCGATTTAAAAATAAACAAAGTCAGGATTTAAAATCCAATCAAAATATTTTTATTATTTGTTATTGATTATCATAATACAAATTGAAGAAAAATATGCATGGAAAAATTCTAGCTATAAATTTAATATTTTGAATTTTAAAGAGATGTAAAACTCGTTTTTGTGAAATAATTCTCTGAAATTATTGAATATAAAGGAGAAAATTTTGGTGCTTTTTAATTAATTCAATGCATAAATTTTTTTATCGTATTTTAATTACTATATCCTAAACAAGAAGGAATTCAATATCAAACTCAGTAATTCATTGCATAGCTAACTTTCTGTACATCGCGTTGAAAATCTTTAGCATCGTGGCACAGAAGCTTGAACCTTTTACCATAAAAACAGCTGTTAATTATTTTAAATTTCAACAGTTTTATTTTAGATTAATCTTATTTATATTTCTAGACTTTATCAATTATCATTCATTGTAATCAATCATTTTCATTTTTTAAATAATTTCACAATTTCATTTGTTAATGGATTTTATTTAAGCAAGAAATTTTAAGTATATAATTCAAGGATGCCCATTTGCCTCCCACGCTCATTAAAAACACTTAACTAACATATAAAAATAGTTTGTCTGTAATATGTCCCTATTTTTAAAGTTACACTGTATATTACCACACAAATATTAGTAAATTGTAAATATCAGTAGATTGCAGATTATTTCTTTCACTGAAAAGAAAAACATAACGTTCTCAAATTGATGAATGCTGAAGCAAAAATAAGAAGAAAAAGTCTCTCCAGTCATATAATAATAGTTTTGTGTGTCTGGATCCCAATTTAACCTTTGACTCAGTAAAAGTTCCCTTACCAGAAGATCAGTGGTCAAGATAAAATGGGCACACTGGGACTATTGATTTATTTCTCCAAGGCAAAAATATTATATAAAGGAAAATATATTAAACAGACCACAATCAAAAAATTATTTTATGTTGTGAAAATAAATAACATAATTGTATTCTGCTTTATTTCCAATTTCACTTCAGAACAAAATTATTCGATGTAATTGATAGCATTAAGTATATTATTTTATTTTGAAGAAATTAAATAAAAATGTCCAAATTGAAATGCAATATTTAGTTGTTTTAGAATGAAGATTGATTTAGGAGATTTTGTAAGAAAATATATTAATTAAATTTGTATCATGATACTCCTTAACGTCCGATTGATAAGACTGTATGCTACTATAGAATTCTAAATGTCACTTCTACACATGTAAATAAAATAAACAATTTATGATACTGCGAATTACACTTGTTAACTTCACTAAAAGTATCATTTTTATATAAGGTAATTGATTTAGTCACTGCTTATTTAACAAATTTATTACATCAATTAACTTTTGATGTTCAGAAAGTTAATCATTTCAACGATGGGCGATATAGAAGAAACTCATAGACTGATTCTGCAAATTAATGCGTGCATAATTGCATACGTGTGACTTGATGCGATTTGTTGCTTATTGTTTAAAAAAACAGCAAGGAAAGATGGACTGATTTTAATTATTTTTATTCATATACAGTTTATTTCAATTTAAGATTTTTATTAAACTTTATGCAAATGCATTCATACAATGTTGATACGATATATTCTTATGATGTAAATATAGGAATCATATACGAAAAAAAAATGATGCAGTTTGCTTAATTGCATGTTGAACTTTTTGCTAGGGCCTGAGCATTTCTATAAGATGGAATGTAATCGAATATTACATTGAGAATTGAGAAATTTATTTTTAAGTGGATAAAATGTATTTTAGAAGTGGGCATTTTATTTCAGCTATTGGGGAATTAGGTCTGTCATGCGGTTTTGATTCGTAAGAGCGAGAAAAATTAAAATTGGATATTATTTGATTGATACGGTAAGAACCATGTCAGTCAGTCATGACTGATAATGAACTTTCAGTTCAGACAACATTAATCACGATGACGGACAGTGCATTTTCTTTTTGTATCTTGGCAGTATCGGCGATTAAAAGTAAACTTTAATTTCTTACTTCGCCAGTCATTGCTTACTGACTCCGTACATTTTATTTAGGATATACATGGTGAACATTAAATAACTTTCCCTGTTTAAAGGTACCTGCAACTAAAATGAGTGAATATGGAATGACACAATATTTCATATATAGACTGCAAAAGGCATGGGAAGATGAATTTCGCAGAAAAATTTAGTATCCAAAGTTGCCGATAGGGTAATTACTGGTGCTATGACAGAACAATTGTGAGTTAATTCCCTAAACTCCCAGAAAAAAATCTTTTATTCATCAATATTAGGATACCCTGGAAGTTGTGCGATATTTTTAGTATGCTGATTTTTCCTGTGTACAACATATTGCGTATGGTATGGGACGTACTCCACTGTTGCTAATAACCTACCAATTTCGATATTCTTAACTGCTATATCAATAATATGTACATATAATATGCAGGTTTGCTTAAAGATAGCCAAGGTATTAAACTGTCTGATGGGGAATAATTTTACTAGTAAAGCACACTGAAGTAAGGTAGGATCCATATAAAAAATAAATAAACAGTGGCGAACAATTGTCAAGAACACGTGAATACTCAAGGACGCACTGCTAACAAGTAGTTTGCTCTTCCCTTTTTACAACGAAATCAAGACTGTGCTATTAATACACCACAAGGAATTTTACATAATCCACCCCATGTACAATGCAAATTTTTCTTCTATGTATGGCATGTATATATCCTGGTATGCCTCCATAGGCAAATTTTGGTACTAATTTTTTTTTATGCGGAATTAATCTTCCCAAGCCTTTTACAGTCTATATATGAAATGTGACTTCATTTTTTGGCCACCCTGTATTTGTAATAATTGATTGACGGTATAATTTTCATTTGGAATGCATTACATATGGTTGACTGACAATATATGATTAAACATTGTATTTGTTTGATAAATTTAATCTATGGATCACATAATGATGAGCTTAAATGTATGCAATCTTATTGTAACTTTACATAGATCTCTGACTACTAAATAAATCGGATTTCTGGAGTTAACTTATGTGTATTCTCATCTTTAAAAAATTATTTATAGAATATTATGTTGTTTTGATGGATCTTGCCAAAGTTTCCAACAGGATTCTTGGAACATTATTCTAAATAGGTAGTCACCATATGGGCAGAATTATCAATTTATTCTCAACTGTTTGAAACAACCCACAAGAACCTGAATCAAAGAATGAGAAATAAAGGAAAGGATAAAAGAGGGTATAAATAAAACTAACAGTGAAAGATAATAAAAAAAAATAACCATTGAATAGGAGAACATTGAAGGGAGTCAGATTTGGTATAATGCGAGAGAAGAGAGACAACAAATGGAATTAATCGGCTTCAGAAAGACAAATCAGAAAGTAAAATTTATTTCGATATATATATATTTTATTTTAAAACTTTTCTTTCAATTTAAAATATTTTGGATTGGATACAATATCTAATAAGCCTCGTACATTATTCAATAGTAATAAGTTAAATAAATGTTCTGAGTTGTTGAATATTCACGCTACTTAGATTTCTATTATTTTACAACAACTTAACTCTGGTAACCACACCCAGCTGCTTACACCCATCCACCCGAAGGCACAGGTTCAAATCCAAATAAATATACCCGCTCAACAGCAACAGTGATGGAACTGTTGTTGAGTCTTAAGGGACAATACAAGCCATACTGTAAAGCCCCAACTTTTCATGACGAGATGATGAGAACAAACCACCATATCGGAAGCATCTCATTCTTAAATATGAGCTGCCTTCCCTCTTAAGATTTGGTGGTCAGGTAAAAGAAAAAAAAATACAAGAACATCAGCAATGAAAAAGAAAAAAGAGCATTAAAAAGAAAAGCGCATGAATATCAATGACCTCGAAGGTGAATTGGAGTAGATATTTATCAGAACTGCAGAACATATCTTAACAACGAAAGGAATAGCTAATACCAGAGGTGAAGGAATTAGGCCAGGAGGGATGTGATGTAGAGTAAAAACCAGCTCTTACTTTTATATGCACAGCGTATTTTATAAAAAAATTATCAAATAAATTGTTTTAAATTTTGAATTCTTTTTAACAGAAGATTTAAAGGATTCATAGTATATTAACATCCATTATTCTATAATATTTTTGGATTAAGTATGAACCACTCCAAACTTCCGAGAAACAGGAAATTTGTTACAACGCAGTATTTTACAGAATTAATTGTCAGTTGCAATAATAATCAGAAACATAAATGTATTCTTTCTCTTTTTTAAACATTACTTTTTTGTTATAAGCTCACTTATTTATGATATATAGATTTCTAGAGAAAAGATCTGTAAGAGTTTTTCTAGACTAAGGGTAAGAATATCATGATAGATTCTCTAGGTACCTCGCAACCCCAGTGTAAAACCAAAAATTAGGGATGGTTATTAAGCTAACCTTCATGCATAAGTGGGATAAATGGAGTTGTTATTTTTAGATTTCTTTTGCTCGATGCATCAAAAGACCTCAAAGGTGTGTGATTTTTTTGGTGTCTTGGTCCAACAGAAGAATGAAAACTATCCTTCCTTCCGAATTCTTTTTCAATTTATATAATTGTTAAGTACCTATTGGAGCAAAAACTCTTATATTAATTTTCGAGAATTAAAATAAATTAATATTTTTAATTTCTTTTAAGTATTAAACTAAGTCCATATACCCAATAATGAAAAATCAGGCATCTTTTCAGAGAGCAAAACTGTTACAAAACATAAATATAAGCACGATTCTATTTTTTGAATTCATATAAAGACTTGTCTGTTTTTTATAAATGGGCCGGCTAGCCGTAAAATTAATAATGCTCATTTATAATAATATTAATATTACTTATGTAGTGTAATAAATCGAATTTCCACTGTGGATAGTTGTTATTGTGCATCACAATAATTGTAAGATATTAAACATGTGTGAATGTACGTGTTTGAGTGCGTTCGTGCGTCTGTGTATTGGTAATTAGATTATACTTTGAATTGTATTAACATTTTTGTACCATATGAAAATAAGACTTGATTTGAAAAGAGGATAATAATAATGTGTTTACCCTTTAAGTTGTTTTTCTATATTAGAGCATTTTTATTTATTACATTCATACGAGGCAGAAATTTCGAAAGTTAAACAAGCGAGAATTGCTAAAACTATTTCATCAACACTTAAGACTATCTATTTTATTTAAGCCAAATATTTATTTTAAAAGATATAAGACAAGCAAGTAAAAAAATAACAAATTTTAAAAGATAAATTCAAAGATTAAAGTTTTACATGTAAATAACTCTTCAGAATTCGTTCCATTAAATATTTACGAAATTAAATACATGTTTACTGATTTGATTTCATAATAAAAATAATTTTGCAGAGGAAATATGTACGCAAACGATGTACTTTTGAGAAAATTTCATATTTCTTAAGTAATTTTTATATAAATGATAAAAATGTTACTCTGCTTAAATGAAATATGAAATAATATAATTTAAGTGTAAGTTAGCACGCGTGGATTATATTGAGGTGTTTGTATCTTTATCTGTGCTTATTCTTCTGGAATTTACCTACAAATATTTTAAATTCATTAATAATGATTAAAATGACTCGTATTGCCTGAAAAGAAAATAACAAATTATAAAACTCGATAAGTAAAGTGTTTACACGTGCTATATTCGTATTCCTTTATTTTCGAACTTAATTTAATAACTTATTAATGAAAAATCACATCATATGAAGAGTACAATCATTTTTCTTTAATTAAATATTATTTCATAATCTGAAAATTTGCCTATACCGCTAATCGGATTCCATTATTGCTGTGAAATTTGAAACCAACAAGCATTCTCCGCATAAAGTTTTTGAATTCCGGGAATTTTTAGGATTTATTGCATTCAAAATGTTTTTCGTTTGTATATTTTAATAAAATGTTACAAAATATTTATGAGTGATTAATTATATTTGAACATTTAATTAATGAAAATGTAAGAAACATTAATTTAAAGAAAGATAGCTGAATTTGGAAAGGATGTGGATTTAAGAAAGTTATTTTCTGATGTATTGGTCAATAGAATATTTCCTTTACTAATAAGCATTAACGTCAAATAATTATTTATTGTTTTGATCTTCTATATGGAAAGTAAAGCAAAACTGAGTTTGAATAAGTATTTCTGTCTTACTTCGGATTACAGAAGCTTCAAAATAATATAAAACTCTGTTTTTGTTATTTTAAAATTAGATTTTTCTTTAAAATATTTGTACTCTTTTTTTGAGTGACAAAACATTTACTTGTTATTTGATTTAAAAAAAATCCGGATTAATTTACAAAATTTGTCAAGTTGGAGAAAATTTCAGGATAACTTAAAAGATTAAAAATCAGAAAAATAAAACTGAATTTTTCTGGAACTAATCAATTTTCAACAAGGCTTAAGTGTAATAAAAAAACCAATTCAGAGCTATAGTTTTTAATGAAGTATTCCACTAACAATCTGAGTTTGAGATAAAAAAACATAGTCTATTCAAAATAATTAAATTTTTGTAACTCTTTTAAAGTTGAATCAAAGAAAAAAATTACTATATCAAAATAAAAATTCATTTAGCTAAATGTAATTCAAATTCAAGAAATTGCTTCGAATTTAAATTGAAATAAATTTAAAACTAAAAAACATTTCCTTTTAAAATTTATTTTTTTTGGTAATAATAAGAAATTAGTATTCATTCAAACTTTTTCTTCGCATGCATTCTTAAGATTTTAAATTAGTTTCAGCTTCTGAAAATAATCTAGAACTTTTTATATTCTAAACTCATTCACATGGAATAGAAGAAAAAAAGTGTATTTCTAGTTTTCTGTGAAATGTTTTTAATAAATATATCAAAGGACTGAAGAATAGAACGAGTTTAAAAATTAAATGAAGCATCTAACCAACAAATAGTATTTTAATTAAATTTTGATAAAATTCTCAAACTTCAATAAGTTGTAAACATGTGTGATTATTCATTAATAAATTTTGATTAATTAAATAAATGCATAAACAATTTTTTTTCAGATAAAATTATACCTTTATAGAATCTGAAACAGAAAATTAGAAGTTGAGAATAAGAAAAAGAACAAATAAAGAATAAAAAAACTCTATGATATTTTTCTCTAATTTTATATTTTAATGCTAAAAATATCTTTATGAAAATTAATTGTTCATGTATTCTTAATGTTCATGTGGTATTAGTGTTTTACAATCAAATTTTACTTTAAAATATCTATTTGTGTTATTGGCTAAAAGATGTCAGTATTTATTAAGTAAAATACTTTCAGGGATTCAAAAAAGTAGCTACTATAAACTACCATTCTTGAAATTTAATTACTTTTATATATCATATATAATGATGCTCCAGTTGAATCTCTTTTATCTATTAAAATTTACTAATTAGAATATTAAGTAAGATACTATATTAAGTTTCCTTCACCTTCACTCTTTTTTTATTTGCTATAGCAGAGAATGGGAATTATCAAAGACGATTCTTTAAAACTATATAAGAGTGAATCACAAGTGAGTCACACACCGGTAAATGGGTTAAATGACATATAATAACACGTTTTAGTCATATTTGGTAAAATATCTTGATACATTAACATTTTAGACTAAAAAAGAACATATTCTACCACTGTTAAAATTTGTAGAGTTATAAACTTTGAAAATCACTATTTTAATGACTGCCTATAAAAATCAAGAAACAGTATTTGCCAGAAATATCGTTGATTGGTTATATAAAGTAAAATTAAAGTTTATTTATTCCCTTAAATTTAATCCCAGAAGAATTCAGAAAACATAAATAGGGGAATTTCTTAATGCTATATTTTTTTATAAATAACTTAACAATCCAAAGCTTTTTACTTTATTTGTAAATAAATGACTGTCTCTAAATGTATGAAAAATAGAAGTTAAGATATGATTAAAGTGCGTATTTTATATTACAAAAATATAAGTTACATCAAATAATTATGTTTTGAATTACTTTTGTAAATAATAATTATTTTTTAATCTAAAAAGAAACTATAATAAAATAATATGATATTGATTTTAAAACATCGAGATTATTTTGGGTTATTTTTTTGTTATAAATATTTTTTTTTCATAATTCAGCAGTTTTGGTTAATTTTATTGCAGTTACAAAAAAGAGTCTTTTCTCTCTAATCCTGAAAAATTTAGGATTTTTTTAAAATTTTCTAAATGTTCTAAACTGTAGGTGAGAGTAATTTCCTCGACAAATATGCAATTCCTTAAGTCTTTAGAACTGAAAAACGCATCAGAATGTGATGTGGAATGTATTAAATTTGATGTATTTGCATTCAATTTTTTCTTGCCAAACTTTTGTGGACTTCCTTTGCACCATTTGAGGTGAGTCATGAACATGAACTTCCACCTATGTTTGAAATTTAAAATGAGACTGAAAATAATCATGTAGATGGAAATAGAGGAGTCTCAAATGCATATTTGCAAAAAATTCAAAGTAATTCATATAACTTTTCCTGATTATGAAAGCATTTAAGGATCCGAAATTCTAAAATGAGACTGCCTCAACAAAGAGATCGATCTTCCAACATTACAAAAAAGCGTATCACTACTATTACGGATCTCAAATTTCCTATCATTTCATGTGGATATAAATAACCATTTGTAAAGGCTTTGAATTTTTAGCTCTACATGAATTTTGGTGACTCAATTTGGTATTGGCGTCCAG
This sequence comes from Argiope trifasciata, assembly GCA_026543055.1. NCBI lineage: Eukaryota > Metazoa > Arthropoda > Arachnida > Araneae > Araneidae > Argiope > Argiope trifasciata. The sequence continues at coordinate 249,953 of JAPMOQ010015927.1, forward strand.
CTGTATTTATCGCTTAGAAATAATGGTTTGAAAAATTTGTTTAGAAAACTGATACTTGATCTAAGATCAATGGGAGACATTTTTGTTTTCTGTAGAGTCACAGCTCAACCTAGCCACAAATTTTTTTGTAATTAGCTATGCGTTTTACGTCAAACAAGTAATGTTCATCGTAATAGAGCAAAATATATTCTGAATTCTTCGTTATTCAACTTCCGAAATAAAATAATATTGTTGAGCAGGATGTTTCATGGTCTCTGTAAACATTTCCGATGGGTGCTGACAAACTTCCGTATCTTTAATGAAGGTTTTGTAATTAATTACCTTAAGATATAGTGATCAGATTTTGGAACGCCAGTTTTCTTTTCCAAGAGTTAAATTATATCTTTTATTTTTATGAGTAGTAGTTTTTTGCTTGTGTATAGCTCACTCTGCCGTGGATGAAATAAGCAGAAATTATATAGCAGTAACAATAATTATAATAACTGTTCTCTTTTTAAACTGATGTGCATTTGTATAGAAACTAAATAAAAAATCTATAAAATATTCACGCAATTGCAATCATATTTTCAGAATAAAAGGGTTTTAATATGTTAAAACGAACCTTTAAATATTCATTAAAATTAATCAATCAAAAAAGAATTAAAATTAGGAATGGCGTAGATGTTTGTAAACAGCTCATTTCCAGTATAAATATGCATTGGAATAATCTGTAAAAGATGAACTCTTATTAGCTTTTATTTTCAATTTTTTGTGATGAGGTAACTACATTAATGTGAAAAAAATTGCAATTTATTATGATAGTTTGATTTGTTTTTCAGACTCTTTTGCAAAAATAATAAAAGATAATAAACAGCAGAAATTGCATAATAATCCTGGAAATAGTTTAACTAAAATAACTGTTCGCTTTCGAAAATGCTAGATATTTTTTGCATAGTAGATATGCATTTGTAGATATCATCAGTAAAAATTCTTTTCACTTTTATCAAAATATATTCATTAAATTTAAATATACCCATCATATTTTAAGGGTAGGATAGTTTTCGTTATGACACAAAAGATTAAGTTTTTATTAAAAAATAAGAATTCATTAAAACATTTATTATTAATCATTTCTTGTAGTTCAAAATATAATTTTATGGTATAAGTGTGATTATTTTTTATCAACCAAAAACATGCAACCAATACAAGCAGAATTGCACATTCAAAAAGGGATTTATAATACAAGCTGTCTGTGAAATTTATGTTTGAGTAGCCTCTGTCATTTCCGCTTGTCTCTAATCTGAAAACTTAATAGAAACTTCTTGTAGTTTAGAATCATTTTATTTATTGCTCTGATATTCATTTTTCTCACACACACACACACAAAAAATTCTAAAAAAAAAAAACTCTCTTGTTGTTAAACTTCCATTTCATTTTCTCCTCTTTCCTTTCAATTTGCTCATAGATTTCAAACATAGTTTTGAATCACATAAGCAGCGATATAGTTAGGCCTTTAGAAAAGCAATAAAAAGGTCGTGAAAAATTCTTTATCGTTTTATTTATGAGAAATAGATGTTTTATTCCATGATAACTTTTATTGCTTCGTTTCTTTCCCTTTACCCTGCGCGCAACTTGAGGGAACAGAAGCCCGAGGAACATTAAAATGAATATTCCTTCATTCCGTTAAGATGGAGGGAAAAAAAATAGAAATTCTCAAGACCTGAAAATAATGAAGGCAGTAAGAAAAACCGCCTGAAGGCATTTGCTGCATAAAAATTATAATTGCATTCTTTCGACCAGAGTACAATCGATACTTTACGATTTATCTGTAGAATTTAAATGCGCAATTCCAAGATAACGGATGTGAAATGTAGTATAAAAGCACATCTCTTTCACGGAAAATACAATATTGAAATTCTCTTAATGTTGACTTGCTGACAATTCTTTTAAATAAAGATTTGATTTGCCAGTTTATGAGAAATAGTTGTTAGGGTAGGAGCGAAAATGATTTAAGGCCTGAAACTATTTGCCAATATTAACTGACATACCTGGAATACTTGTCGAAGGACAATTTAAAGCTGAATGGAAAGGGAAAATTTTTCATCACATTTTTGAAAGAATTTTTATACTCAGAATTGCAGACCAGTTTTTATCGCGTTATTGATTCAATTATGGAAGAGAATAAGATTTGCATTTAAAATTTTATTGGAGGAATCTAAAGTTGAAAGAACATAATAGAAGGCATAACTTTTTATTCACTTCGTCCAAATAGTGAAAATAATAAAAAATTATTTTCCTGGTAACAAAATTATTAATATTTGTTCAAAATTCATTCTGCAAGTAAAATTATATTCTATTAAATATGTAATTATTTTTTCCAGGCTGATAATATAGTTGTAGTTAGAAAAAGAAATAGGAGTTGAGCATTTGCTAACTTTTAAATTGTCCATTTATATTAACATCTGATTCCGAAACAACAAAAGATATTTTTATGCAAAGAATTTATAATTTAAAAAAATTGGATAATTATATTTATTTATTCTTATAACTTAAAATTTCCAAACACTTTACCGAACGAATACTTTTAAATTCACTGCCATAGGAGAAAAATTCTATTCGTAATTTATTTGGCTTTTGAATAGCATGAACTGAATTTTGTTTTCATTAAGATTTTTATTGCAGGCTGTGAAGTTCACCCTTGATGGATAGTAAAATGAAAACTTATATAAAATGAAATTTTGGAATCTCTTATACAAATGTGCAATAAGTATGTTCGAATTATAACAAAATGAACGAACATCATAATAATGGATCTTAAGAATCCGATAACAGTAAATACATATATTTGAAAAAATAAATCATTTTTTTAATATTTATATTTTTTCTCAAATCCTGCTCTTTTGATAGCTTAAGAAATTTATTTTATGCTTACAATAATTATAAATGGTATTAAATACTTTTAAATGAAAGATAAATGTTGGAAATAACTTACATAACACCATAAATAAGCTTTTCATATTATTTTTATCTAGGTAATTTATTATAATATTTCATAACTTCCGATAAATATTATATAGAATTTTAGAAATTTCGTCGGAATTAATTTTTGTTTGTTTCTGATAGCATTATTACAAATTGAGATAATTCTGATTCACTAAATATATTGTTTTCCCACTGATGCTTTAAATTCCAACAGTATACGCATGGACGGTCATTAAATTGTATTTGTGACAAATATTAATCATTAATATTATTCTGGGATTAATTCACATATATTTTCAATGGTTCTACGAAATTCAAGAAGTAATAAAATCGACTGATATCTGAGATAAAAAAAAATCCCAATACATGCACTTTAAATGGTAGAAAATAGGAATAAAAAAGTTTCTGCAACTGAAAATTAAAAAAAAGAAACTAAATTACATGCAAAAAAATAATTTAAGAAATGTCGACGAAAATTCACTTTATCATTTCATTGAGAAATGAAAACAAAACATTTTAGTTTGGGAAAGAAAAAGAACTTTTTCGGTATACGGTTTTCCTCAAAGTTTTCTTTTTTTATATCTAAGATTCTTAAAAATTCTAACTGAAATTCAGCTGATTCAGCATTCTGAAAATATTAATTTTTGATACTTTTTTAGAAAATGAGCTAAATTTGAAATGCTAAGTTGAAAAAGTATCGTTTTGCTTTCAAAAAAGGTTTTCAAATGTCGTTTGTTACATGAATGTTTATTTATTTTCAATATATGTCATTCCTAATGTCAAATTATAAATTAGTCTTCTAAAAAACAAAATGTGTCGAAAAAAATTGAAAAAGGAAATTGAAGTAATTAAAAGATTATACAAATTAGAACTACGTGTGCTTTCTTTGTTAGACGACTTTTTTTATTTCCTCGGATAGAAAACCACAATAGAGGAAATAAAAAGCTGAACCTTAATTATTAAAACAATTTTATTTTGATTACTGAATAAAACCATGAATGCTTATTAGTATTTGGAAATTCGAATGGATAACTCAGATCTTGTGTGACCCTTTTAGCAAAACCGTGTGAGAAATCTGTACAAACTATATATCACACTCGTGATTATTGAATTCATTTCTTTACATGAGCCACATAAAGAAAAACTTAAAATTCATGACTATTTCATAATACTTTTAGAAAATTGTAGAAAAAGGAAAAAGGTTAAAATATATAATAATTTTTTAATATTGCAGTGATAATTTTTTTATAAATTATGTTTCAAGATAACTTTATGATTTGTTTATTAAAATCTAGTTCATGGACACGAAATTATAAAACGGTGCTTAAGGTCTTTTGGCAAGGGTTTAACTATTTAAAGATGGAATTAAATTATATTAATGGACAATAATTTCTGAAAATATCCTTTAATTCTAAGATGAAACATCAATTTTTCGATCAGAATCTATGGTTTAGATACCTGGGGGGGGAATCCTGCTGGTGTGAGGCGAATTTGACTTTTTAAGGATACAGTGGGGATGTATTAATGGATTCATTGTTCCTGGAAATCATTTTAGCTTGACGATTTATCTCTAGTAGCTAAAATTAATTTACAACATCCGAAATCACACCATAAGATGTCAAAAAAGGAACGTCTGTTGATATCATGTAACACCTAATTGCATGAAAGTTCATACTACTATTGTTGAAAACTTTAATTTCCATTTCAACAATCATTGGAATTTCGAAATTGATGGAAACTTTAACCAATCAATTCTTCCTAAATCTAATAAGCAAATGCTGTTGCTTTTGCTATCCATTTCGTAAATTGGCTATCAACATATTTTATTAATATCTGCACAAATTATTTCATCTTAATTTAGATTTCAATCTATCTAAAGTTAGAATTTTAATTTTTTTAGATATTTTTTAGCAAAAATGCAGTTTGTGTTTACTGAATTTGTAATTAAAATATATTATCTGACTAGAGGATAAAATAATTTTCAGTTCAGTTTTATAGAGCCTTGACATCTCAATGCTCTTATTTTATTAAATCTTGCCTTGGCCCCTGATTTGTTATTAATCTGAAGAAAAAAGACTTAATTGCATCATAAATTTCAATTTATTTCGAAAAAATTACGTATTTCTTAGGAGGATTATTCATTTCATTTTTACATTTTCATGAAAAGGAATACTCTAGGGTTATCACTTTGATGAATACATGTGCCACAAAACTTTATGTTGCTTTGAATATTTAGAAAACTTTCTATATTTAACAAATGTCGTAATTGTGAGTTTCAATCAGATTACTTTTAACTTCAATAACTTTTTTTAAGAAATTGAGTTTATTTTGCATAAATAACGCTTAAAAAGCCCTGCCATGATAAATGATATATTTCCATTTTTTTCTCCTCCTCTTTTATTTATTTATTTATATCTTGGAAACCTTCTGATATAATATTGTCCATGCCAGATATGTTCTCTTTTTGTTCTAAGAAACGCGTTGCATTTACTTTACGCAAGAAATGCTTTGAAAGAGAATTCAACATCATATTTCCATGTACGGTAATTCAACCTGCACTGGATTCCTTGTTTCGACTCTCTGAAGCAATCTCTCCAGAATAGTATCAATTCGCCTTCTTCTAGAAATATTCTTACTGCATATTTTTGAAATATGAAATGTCGATACTTTTTATTGATAAAAATTTATAAATGCTATTTTCCTATATAAAACACTATCATATACATTTTGACTTATATTTAGAGATTTGGAGTCTGTTTCCTAGAGATGAATATTTTCTGACCAATGAAAAATAATTTAAGCAATTTAAGCAATTTTTTTCCTAAAATAAATAAAAAAATAAATAAATGATATCAAGAAATCAAAATCTGCTATCGGAGATTTCAAATCATCATGGAAGAACATAGTTTTTTAAAGTTACGTGGTATAAATCAGAAAGAAAAGCATGTTCCCACATGACTCATATTTCGCAGTCCCTAACGTTTAGAAAAGTGGTTGTTTTTGGCAATCGAGCCTCAATCGAGTTTCTAAAACTTTCTACTCGAGTCTAGAATTTTTTCGTGAACAACCTGTTTGAGCCGGTTTTAAATAAATACGTGACTATTATATTCAGATTACCATCTGTCTATATTTAGAAAGCGATGCTCTTCTATTTTTCATCTCAAAATCGTAGAAGTTCCAAAACTAATTTGAAGGTCGGGTTAAAAAATATCCAATTTAATCTGGCTTGGAACCATTATGTGTGTATTCTATTGCTCAATTGTTACCATATAGAAAAGCAGTGGAGATTAGTTTCCACCATAAAAACCGTTCTAGCTCCAACACTTTTTTTACAGCTAAAAAATTGAAAATTTATGTACTTACAATACCGTTACTTCGCTGTTCCACGTTCATTCAGATTTTTTCTCTATGCCTCCTTGATTGATAAATTCTTTCGATCCATCCTATTATTGGTTAGACAGGAAAACCGGGAACATGGTGGGAATTCTTACTATGTTGTATTTTTTTTTGGCGATAAATCGAAAAATGTCAAACTTCTTTATCGATTTCTAATAACCCTAAAACGTAAATATTAATGCCTCAAAAGCAGTGAATCATCAATTTTTTGTCCGTGCATTTTGAAGTTTCAAAACCTTTGAACTGAAACAATATCAAGTCCTCACACGAAAAAGACGAAAGCACCATTGTGGAAGCATAAAATGATTCAATCAGATGGAGAGCGGAAGAAGTATGATTACGAATCACACAAGAACCATGTTTTAAAAATGCTAATATTATTAAATTTATAAAATTAAAATGATAATATAGATTACCTGTCACTGTGGCATTTCTTTAAAAAGGTCGTTCATTAGAATTAGTGACAAAATTTCTTTGAGGAAGTCCTAAAACTATATTGTTTAGCTAAGGATGCTATTATTACTGATAAAGTTTTTGAAAAAAATTTCAACAAAGGGGTAGAGATATAATAAATTAATTGAGAAGGTCCAAGCTCTGTCTGAAATGCAAAGCTACACTGACGTTTAAAATTTTGTAAATTTGGAAATACTAAAATTATTATTATTTTTTTAAATATGTTTAATGATTGGTGGTTATGAACAGAGATTGCATTATTTTACTTTCAAATGGGTCTTATGTATTTTTCACTTAGTATCTTGGGTCTGCGTATAAGCATTAATAAATTTAGAAATCAGCAAATAGTTGATTATATATATATATTTAAAAAATGTTTAATATTTGGATTTTTGACTTCATTTCTTTATATGTAAATTCATTATAAAACTTGTCAGTAAACAATATTTCCAACAAGTATCAAATATAGTACTTTTAAATAAAATTTTAATTATAACATATTTACATACTATGTATATAATTTGCATTAAAATTTTTATTACAATTTCATAATTTCTTTTCATAGTTTTAGGATTTATACTATAAACTTTTCCTATTATTGAATATTAATTCTATGACCAAAGTGAAACATTTTACTGAAGTGAACATCAATATTATCTGTTAACATAACTTGTTTACACAATAACATAAGATTTGATTGCAGTTTATATGCAATATGAACTCAAAAATGGAGTGAACACATTAAATTTTTTTAAAGCATAAGGAGCATAAATATTTGTCAATAAAAATAAATATTCATAAAAAATATTTCTATTTTTTATTAATATCCTGAATGAAAATAATTTATGGTTTAACTGTTTATATAAAATGTCAGCAGCTTCCTGGCATTGGGGAAGCACTTCTTCCGCGTGATCTGGGCATCCAGGTTCGGGCATAGTTGTTGTTCTGGGCTCTATCTGTGAGGTGTGTGAATGTGTCTTCGCCCCTTGTATAAAGGGGTTGTGCAAGCGAATGTGAGGCATGAAACAGTTAGTCCGTACTCTTGGATCTAGGCTACTGAAAAAACAAGAAAGTGCCCAATCGGGTTAATTCGCTAACAGATAACAGCCAGCGAGCTTGTAAAGTACTAGAAGTTACAATACAGCAATAAAAAATGTCGAAATTTATAAAATAATTTCTGATTTGAAAAGATAATCTATACGAAATTTCTAATATTCATTTTGATAAAATTGCCAAATTTTATGTCAAATAATTATTTAGTGTATAGAAAATTTCTCATTTGGTTATTGCTCGCTTGTTTATAGACAGTGGAATTAACAATCTACAAATTCAGAACATGATTTAAATCATTACATATGTGAATAGAAACTTAAAAAATAAGCTAATCAAATAAGATAAAATAAAGATTATCAAAATAAATAATTCTCCATTATAATGTAAGAAACATAAGACATTTTTTTAAAAACAAAGAATTGCCCCAATAAAACAATCCTTGTAAAGAGAAGCTTTATTTATAAACTTGTTCTTTTATTTTAATTGCTACTGCAGCATATTTTAATTTAATTAAATGACACACCTTATTTATTTATATAAAATTTATAATTAATAATTTGAAACTAATCAATTTTAATTCTAAGAATTCATTTGAGGAGTTTTATACTTTTTTAAGATACAATTAGCCACCTTTGGCGACTATCTGGTTCTCCATAATTAATATACGGAAAGTTTTCTCTAAAAATGATTCTATACGATAAAATCTCAATGGTTCTTTCAGTAAAACTTTGGTAGTCATGTAACTTGTAACATTTTATCAGCTTTAACTGTTCTGTACATTTTAATATAAATTCTTCTAACTTTTTCACCAGTCCAAAAATTTTAATTTTCAATTGGGATAGAAGTGTGTGAAATTTCAATTAATTATTCCCAGTGAAAACAATCATATTTAAAAAATGAAAGCAAAAAACATAAATATTTAGCTCTGAAATCTTGTGTATACAGCAGAATTATCTTAAATTTATACAAAATCTCACAGGAATGTACAATAACAATGTCTTTGATTCTAGCTACAAGGGTCACGGTAACTTTGTTGTGATGCCTGGTCTTTCAGGTTCAGTAAGATTTCAGATTCAAAACCCGATTTAACTGATTCTCCTATCTGGCCAATAATGGAAAGGGTCGTAAAAAGACATCGATTGAAGAAACACAGAAAAAAAAATGGGAATGAATGGGAAACAGCATTGAAAGTGTAAAAATTTATAATTATTTTAGTTGGCAAAAAATGAAGTTTTGCAGCTCTAGTGGTTTTAAGATGTGGAAAAAACCCACTGCTTTTTTTAAAAGTTGAAGATTGACCCATACAATAAACAAACAGATGATGAAAAACCAGTTTAAACCAGATTTCTCCACAAAACAAATTTGGTCTCAAAAGAAAGTTTTGGAATTTGAACGATTTTATGATGGGTACTAAAAACAGCTTTCTAAATAACGACACATGGTATTCTGATGGCCACGTGACTGTTTAAAACTGGTTTTCATGAAAAAAAATGATGACCTAGAGATAAAAAAAAACTTAATTCTGTATTGATTTTGAAATGATCAAAAGCCCTTACTTTCTAATTATTGGCGATTGCGAAATATGAGTTATGTGAGAACTAATTTTTCTGTCTGCTTTATACCCCATGACTTTACAAAGTTTATGCTGTTACAGGATAATTTAAAATCTGTTATCGCAGATTTCATTTTTTTATTTTCTTTATTTATGTACTAGCTGCCTTTGGCGACCAGCTGGCTTACCATGAGGAATGCGTTCTAAAATTTTCAATTAAATCACATATTCATCAGCCAAAATTTAAGAAATAGTCAGAGTTCAAAGATTCAGTTATTAGTAGTTAAAGAGTCTGTAACTTTATTCGAAAAAACTTTTTGAGTTTAATGCTCTAACAATTTATCGATTATGGTACCAAAATATTAAAAATGTGTTTTTCGGTGATGTTGCCAAAATGTTAAATATGTTTTTTAAAGAAAGCGAAAAAGGGAAAAAATTATTGAATTAATGATACAGATATTACAAACGATTATAGAAATATGCCATTAAGTCGGGATTTCAATGCATATCCTGTCTAAATTCAATCAGGTTTACTGTAAATAAAGATAATTTATGGAATCATATATATATTGCAAACGATCATAGAATCCATTGCCTTGCATTTATTTTTTTAGAAGATATCACATTTTATATTTATGTTATTTTATCCAGTCACGTGCTGAAAGTTGTATTTCTTTAGATTTGATTTGCGATGATAGTTGTTTTTTTATTTGAACTTCCGGCATTGTTTTATTTTATTTTATCCAGTCACGTGCTCAAAAAAACATGGTTAAAATATTTCTTTAAATATTTGTTAAAAATAGAAGCTTGAGTTGTACATTAAAACACTGATACCATTAGAGAGCTAATTTTTTTATCTTTAAATTGATGTTAAAATTATGTTTGTCCGATAATATTTTCGGAAGTTATAGCGGTAAAAGTCGAAATTTCGCTTAAATTTTAATTAATTTAAATTCTAATTAAAAATTCGAAAAAAGAGCTCCGAGGTGCACATTCCCGACCTCCAAGGTATATATGTACCAAATTTGGTAGCTGTAGGTCCAGCGGTCTGGCCTGTTGAGCGCCAACACACACACACACACACACATTGAGCTTTATTATAAGTATAGATATAGATTTTGAAAAGCCAAAAGTGCTTCTCAGTTTTATTTTTCATTGGTCAGAAAGTACTCATCTGTAGGAAATGTATTCCAAATCTCTAAATTTAGGTCAAAATATATATGACAGTGAATTTATATAGTAAAATAATATTTATAAATTGTTAAAAATAAAAAGTATCTACATTTCATGTTTCAAAAATATGCAGTAAGCTTTTTTTTCCTTTGAATGGAAATTGATACTGCACCTGAGAGATACCTTCAGAGAGTCGAAACAAGGTTTAGACACAAGGAATCCCGTGCAGGTTGAATTACCATACTTGGAAATATGATTTTGAATTCTCTTTCAAAGCATTTCTTGCGTAAAAGAAATGCGACGTGTCTCTTAGATCTAAAAAAGAACATATCTAGCATAGACAATATTATATCAGAATATTTCCAAGATATAAATAAAGAAAAGAGAAGGAGGAATAAAACGGAAATACATCAGTTACGCTGGCAGGTCTTTTTAAGCATTTCTTAGGCCGAAGAAACTCAGTTTATTTTAAAAAGTAATTGAAGTTAAATACAGTCTGATTGTAACTCCCAATTACGATATTTATTAACTACAGAACGTTTTCTCAATATTCAATAATAACGTAAAATGTTTTTTTTGGCACATGTATTACACCAAAGTACTATTTCTTGATTATGTAAAAATGGAGTAAATAACCTTCCTATAATATGAAATTTCTTCAAAATAAATTGAATTTATGATGCAATTAAGTTTTCCTTCTTCAGATTAACCTTCCAGCGGGAGCGGCCGTCATACTAACATGAAAGGTCGCGCGTATTTCCCACATGCACTACAGTAAAATGTAAATTTTCAGAAGCGTAACTATTAAAATTATATTGCGAATAGCTTAGGATTAATAACTACAATCACTTTAATCATTTTTTACTTAAAAGGAGCAGAAAAAATATAAACATAGATTGCAATAACAATATAAAATGACCACAGGTTAACTGAATTGATTTAAAAATAATATAAATGAAATTGCCGGTATTTTGATAAGAAGTATATAAATAATATAGAACTGCAAAAAATAATACAAAATTAACGTATAAAAAGAAAAAAAGCAATTGAAAGCTAGACATGAAAAGGAAGAAAATAGTTTCATTGTTATTTCACTGCAGCGTTGCAATTTGAGCAACTGTCTTTAGTGTGCTTCAAACTTATTAATTTCTAGCAAATCTCACTACTGAAGCTCGTGATTCTAGTCTGCTTTTCTTTTTGTCAGAGTTTGAATTTTTTTCCCTGACGTCGCATCTTCCTCTTCTTCAATGCCTAGTTCGGCTTTTCTCTTTAGCACCTTTAATGCTAACTCGCTTTGTAGAGACCTGTGTGCTTTTATTCAACATTTTCTTTCGTAAGTGAATTTGCCACCTGTCACCAGTCTGAAACAATACAGATTTATTTGTAAATCGTAAAAAAAAATCAGATGTGACAAAAACTTACATGAACGGTTGCGCGTATCTCTAAAATACAAATATCTTATCGGCAGAGACTTATTAACTCCACAAACTTATGACGACAACTGAAAGTAGGTTAAAGGAAGGGGGACAGATAGCCAAGGACAGGCATTCTCAGCGCCACCAGATCTAAAGGTATAAAACGAAATTTATCTCTCTTGTATGTTAAAAAATCAAATTCGACTCACACCAGCAGGCATCTCAACCATAGATTATGATCGAAAAATTGATGCTTAATCTTCGAATTAAAGATAGCTGTAAAACTCATAGTGATTTAAATCCATCTTTAAGTCATTAAACCCTTGCCAAAAGGCACTTAACACTGTTTCTATAATTTTTAGTCCATTAAATAGATTTTGATTAATAAATCAGAAAGTTATCTGGAAGCATAACAGCTAAAAATAATTTGACTGAATAACAGTCTTGTAAGCGAGTCTGATGCTCTTTATTTCTTTCGTGGCAAACATCATATTGCTAGCCTAGTGTGTATATTTGGGGAGGAGTTGCAGGCTCAGATGTTGTATTCGTCAGTCTAAAAATAGTGCTAAGTTACTTCAAAACGGCACGTTAATATGAGTAAACAAAAACCTCTGGCTACCAACTGTAAGCAGTGGCCAATAAACTTTAAAATAAATATTTTATGTAACGTGATATCTTTAATTTCAAATCTTGATAAATAGATAAATCATACTTGTATGCGTTACTTTATACTCTTAATGTTTTGTCAGTTCTTCCTAAAATTCATAAAAATGAGCAACGCACTCTGACAGAGTAATATAATTACTAACTAAAGCAATGTAAACTTAATAATTTTTTCTTTTGTTAATGGTACTTTTATAGACGAATTTAAATATTTTTTCAACTGATAAGTTAATTAAGTAAATATATCACTTGATTTCCTAAAATCTAATTAAGTATAATGTTTTATGCCTAGTTCAGGTTAAAAACTCATATCGGAAAAAAACTAGGGCGATTTTTATCAACAACTTTATTTTTCAACAAAGCATTTTTTCTGCGTATTATTGATTATAATATGTTTTTAATATTCGTTCAAAATATTCTTCAGTTTCGCGTTAGAAAACATTTTCAAAATAAAATTTTAAAAATTGATTAAATAAAAGTTTTTTATTGAAGTTGTTTGGAAAATATCTTATGTAAAAATTAGCTTAAATATATTTAATTTTCTCATAGGAAAAAACAAAATTTTAAAGAAAATCTTATGATTTTCTTCACGTTTTGTTATTACATCTAGGACCTTAAAAATATAATATTTTATAAACAATTCTTTTCAATGGAATTTCAAAGACTTTATATTTTATGTCCGATCAGAATCTAATTAAAATATGCGAAACACCTTTAATCATAAAAATGTTGAAAGCATATATTAAAAAAAATTACTATATCTTAGCAATTTCTGAGCCAAATTATTATAATTTAAATTCTGAGAAAATGATGAATTATGACATGCCCATAAATATTAAATGATTTGTAAAAGTTTTTTTTTTATTCCGATAACAGTCGTTTTTTCAAACAGATGAAAAATTTCTTATTCATTTAAATGTAAAATATAAAATATTATCAATTAACATTTTTATTATTTTGAATATGATAAAGCATTTCATATGTAAAAGGCTTTCCAAATGAGTAGATTCCTTTATTATAATTATTAGAATCATCTATACTTATAATAAAGCTCAGTGTGGGCGTGTGTGTTGGCACTGTACAGGTCAAACCGTTCCACCTATAGCTACCAAATTTGGCCTGTATATACCTTCAACACTAGAATGTGCGTCTAGGAGCTATATTTTCGAATTTTTAATTAGAATGCAAATTAATTAAAAAGTAAGTGAAATTTTATCGTTTTTCAGCTATAACTTCTGAAATTATTATCGCACAAACATGATTTTTACATCAAGTTAAAGATTAAAAAATTAATTTTCTAATGGTATCTGTGTTTTAACATATAACTTAAAATTCAATTATTAACAAATTTTTAAAGAAACATAATAACTATATTTTTCAACAATATATTTCGTACAAAACAATAAAATTTAATCTTCACAGGTACGTCAAAGGGCAAAAAATAGCTTGTATCAACGTGTTGACATCATATCGACTGAAGTTCAAAGAAAAAAAATATCGATTATCATTCAAAATTAAATCTAAAAAAAAATGTAACTTTCAGCACGTGACTGAATAAAATAAAATTAATAAATCCACAACAACTGATTGCAAATCAGAGAGATATATAATAAAATGAACAAATAATTCCAAGGCTTCTATAATAATAGACTAATAGACTAATATAGAATATTTATTAATATAAATAGACTAATAGACTAATGTAGACTATTTATTAATATAATAATAGACTAATATAGAATATTTATTAATATAATAATAGACTAATATAGAATATTTACTTGACTATCGAAGTTCGCAGTTCAAATATATTTGGCTGATAAATTATGAAGAAAACAAGTTAAGTAAGTATTTAATTGAAAACTTTAGAACGCATTACTAGTGATGAATCAACTGGTCGCCAAAGACGGCTAGTATTTAATAAAATATTCATGAGGTGCAAATTTTTATTTAACTTAAAAATAACTACTTTTCTCAAACACTTGTGTAAACATCAATTTACTTTAAGTTATGCAAATTTTCATTAAAAATATAATTTAGTTGATTTTTGTGATGCCTTTTTCTTTTATTTAAGAAATTGGAGAAACTATATTCTGTTACATTTCTCATAATATATATCATTTTATACTTAAAAAAATAGTATATACTTTAAATATTATTTGTTTCTTTACTCCGTTAGTCATGTCGTAAAGAGTCATTCCACTGGTGTGGTGTGGAATTTTAGAGACCTCGCAATTTTGAAACGAGGTCAGTTCCAAAATAGTCCTGGCATTGCTTTAAAATGGTATGTGAATATAACTAAACTCATAGTAAAGAAAAAAATTAAAATATTTTATTAGATTCTAAGTTAGTGTAAGATTAATGATCTGATCTTCATTATAAAAATGGCAACAATTTCACTTGGCGACAAATTTTCCCGTGACAAAATTGAAAGTTCAAGAAAAAAATAAGGCGATACATCTATTGGAAACAGGGGTTTCGAGAGTTCTATTGGGATCCATGATATCAAAAACTAAACTGTTTCTTATGGCAGATTCAAGTTTTATATTATTGTATACAAAAGCAATTGATATACTTTATTAGATTTATCACAAACATATGGTTGTCGGTTTCTGGTTCTTATAATCATGAGCCATAAATTTAAACATCTAATCTCAGCTTGTTTGTTTGTTTTTATTCCGTTTTATGGAATCCAGAATTTTGGACAGTTTAAACTATTTGTTGCCAATGAACAATTGTTATTTCCTTTCTCTCAATATCTATCTTTTATTAGATATAAGAAGAAATGGTAAAGTATATACATCAAAGCTAAATTTTTGCTATCTAACAAATTCAAAATATAATGAAAAGTAATTACTATTAAGAAAAATATACAAATAAAGCTGTATTTAATTTTTCTCCCACACGGAATTCGATTATATCATTTATGTTTGTTTTTAAAATTACCGTTTATTTCTTGCATGTGGAAGTATTATGTTATTACGAATCTGTAAAATAGTTCCATTGCACAATTAGTCTTATAATTAGGAAGAAATTTTAATAAATATTTTAATAGATGCCAGTGTAAACTTTTCGAATCTTGATAAATAACTTATGACTTTGGTGCTAAAAATTTAGATTCTGGAAAATGAAAAAAATTATTGCAATATATTTGTTAACACTCGAGATCAGTAGAGCCTTCTAGAAAATTCTATATTCTGTCATAGAAACATATATCAAAATAAATCATTTAAGTGAATTAATTCTTTGGAGTGTAAATTTTAGAGAGAATTCAGTAGTATTTTGCATTGAGTGTTGTAGCGCAGTGCTTCTAGTTAAATAGTGATTTCCTGCTTATCGATTAATTTATCAATTTATATTATCGATTTCTTTAAATGCACCGCTTGCGAAAGCTTCGAAAAATTATTTGGGGCTTTTTGTTGAAATAAAGGGTTTTTATCCTATACCAGAGTTGTTGGACTTTTCGTACTGTACTCCTATCGGATGAATTTTGCAAAAATATATTTATATAAAAAAATAAGATATCACTTTATATGTACATATTAGAATCGATCATAGGACTAATTTCACATAATACACGGAATATATAAAAAGACAAATACATTTAGGGGCGAAAAAAATCGTTTGAATTTATAGAAGGCTGGATAATTCGAAGATTCCATGCTTAAGATAAATTATCTCTGAATTCAAATGTTAAAAACTGCTTATCAAATGACACTATTTTTATTTTTTAAAAAAATAACCATTCTTTGAACGTCTGTTTAACAAAAGTACAAGAAATAATTTTATTCAATTTGAACGCAATTATTTTTTTACAAACTGAATATTTAATTCAAAAAAGGGGCCACAAGGACAGCTGTTGAGTACACTTTAAATTAATTAACGAGATTTGCCATCTGCAATTGTCATTTCAAGTTTTACTTTAAACGAAACTATTCAAATGTCATGAATAAATTTGTATTATTTTTCATAAGAAAATTTAAAAGGAATAAACACTGATGTAGATGTAGACGCAGAAACATGGTTTAAGCGTATTCGCTGATACCAAAAGTAAATGTTGTATTTTTTTCTTTTATAAATCTAGATTCCTTTCCATTTACGAATTTTCGTAAAAGTGAGTAATTTGTTTCGATACTTTCTAGAAAATATGTTTTCATGATTTACGCTTATAAAAGTGATATTTGTTTTTGGGAAAATTCTAGGTAAATGACTTCTGAGAAATTGGATATGTAAGTATAGAAAGCAAAATTTATTGTTTATTTCCATCTTTTCGATGAAACAATTTCCTTTTGATATATTTTCTGTCTCATCACATCAGCTTAAGCAGAGATATATTCTTATAAAACTATATGATTTCGGAAGAAAGGAATTACTTTTCTTCTTTTTGATTGCTTTTATTTCCAAGATAATATACATAAGGAGAAAATATATTCATTTTATGATAAAAGTGGTTCGTCTAAAATAAGTAATAGCTTATGTTATGAAATACATAGAACAGGATAAACAAGAAACACATGGATATTTCTATGGTGAAATGATGACATGGTATGAGCAATATTTATCAGGTTTAGGAATTTGAGATTTAACAAATTTAGAAGTTTCGGAATGAAAAAAAAATAAAAGAATAAGACGTATTGTTCATCACGCTTCATTATTAATATGTTGTTTTCATGATATTAACTTTCGGCTATTTTTCATGTTTGCCCATAGTACAGTAATTTTATAGTAATATTCTGTATATTTAGTCTTTCATAGAATTAGTCATAAAATAAACACGTAATCACAAAGCTTAGAGGTAAATTTTAGATAAATATTTTAAAAAAAATATAAAATGGAAAATTCCATCTTCTTCAGGATTTCAAAAATCGTTTTAAGTCTTTCACATAAAAAAATAAGATTAATTAAGTTTGGTGAGTTATACAAAGCAAAATACTTCCTTTTATCTAAAACATATTTCTTTTATCTTTTAAATCAATAGTCCCAGCGACATTTGGTGTCCCTTACCCACTTGTTTTTTAGTAATGGATCTTTTATTGAACTAAAAAAATATAGTATTCCATACACAGAGAAAATAATCATTTAACTAAACAGAAGTTTTTCTTGACTGAGGTGTTCCGCTCTCTGAAAGTGCTCCTTTCTCTAAAGTATTTCTCTCTATAGATAAAATTTTCTAAATCAATCATGGCATACTGGAAAAAAATTTTCTGTTCATATTCTACCGTTTGTACTGAAATTTATGTGACTTGAAATGGTACTCAAAACATTGACATTCTATTTAAGGCATTCATTCTTGGATTAGGTAATAAAGTACAACTTATGAAATTATTCTCTCAATGTTATTCGAAATTATCTTTGGTAAAACTTATAAACGAGGCAGAGATTTAACCTCTTGTCTATGTCATTAGTAATACCAGCTTTCAAAAAATCTGGCTTTCATAATATATTATTTAATTTGGATTTTCAGTATGGCCTGTTAAATAAAAATATATTTAGATGGAAAAAAGTGAAAACAAAAGAAAAAATTGATAGAGTTACGATAAACTATGGAATGATTTGTCTCTTGTATTGTGTATTTTCATTATTACAAATGTGTATTACAATTCCTCTTCATAATTAGTTTCATCGCGGGAAAGATCATTTTTCGATTAGTTATATCGGTTGCTGATCGGGTTCCGGATTAATAACTGCCAGACTTGGCAACTCAGTAACGAATTTGGCGAGTTTGGGGATTCTTTAATAATTTTGGTGACAGAGCTGATAAAATAGAAATGTGCTTGATTATTCTAGAACTGTTTCTTACCCACTTTAGAAATTATAAAATGCATGCAGTCCAAGCTGGGGAATTACGTGTATAGAGTCTTCTAAAGGTTTAGAGGAGTCACATAGCGAGTCAACAAATAGTTGGGCCAACCTAGTGAATCGCAAGCGTTGATTCATCATGTGATTGGTGATTTGAGCTGTGTGTCGAGTCTTGGAGTTTATTATAAAAGCACTAAATCATGTGAGCAGTAGCCAGTCATATAGTAGTGAGTCGGCAGTTGTATACAGTTAAAAGCGAAGAAACAGTGAAAAATAGCTATGTAGAATCATTCCTACTGATGAGCTCTTTCTGCTGGTTTTGTGTGCTCTTGTTGTTGTTGGCTACCGATTACTAACAGTTACATTGCTTGCGTGTGTCTCAGCTATGTTTTGCCCGTGCCTTCGTCTCTATAAAATCGTCTTTAGTTAAAGGTCTGTTGTAGTTTTAAACCGTACAAACAACTGCAATCGAGCCCATTGACTTTACGAACTTAGTGGAGGAAATTACGTAACGATATATATACTAGCATTCTATACTTTGTTAGCATTCCTCTGAGTAATGCGACACTTGGCACTGAAATGATAATGTTCTACAGTTTTTTTGTAGAAATTCTGATAGTATTTTATATCTTTTATATTTTAATTGAATTCAAAAGCTGCAAGTTGATATATAATTCAATCATAGTAGTATACCATTTAAAGATGGTGAGTTTTCTATACACATCATCACATTTATCATAAACATTCAACTCTCAAGTCTTAAATTAGTTAACAATAACATTATTTTTTCATTAAGAGCTTATTCAATAATTTAATCTTGCTTGAATTGCATTCATATTTTACAGTATATGTCAACGATAATTCGTTTTCTTGGAATTTTAAATTTTTTTTCTCCCATGTTCGGAAGGATAAATTTCCTCAAATCATCTTGAAATCCCAGTGTATATAAAATAAAAGTTTATTAGGTTACTTAAACCAGTACATTGGTTATCATATTTTCTTCTGATTAATCTGAGTCTTAAAGTTCAGAATTTTTATCAATAGTATACGCAATGTTCATTTAAATTACAATAGAGCTGATATACGTTCTTAAAATATCAGCTGTGAAACTATGCAGGAACAATCATTAACAAAAGAAAATTTTTATACTTTTTATCAATATAAAATAGGGAGATTTAAATGCCACATTTTTTTTTTTTTTTTTTTTTTTTTTTGTAAATAAGAAAAATGATAGGGAAAATTTGCTTCGAAAGGTATATACATAATTATACAGAAAAAAATCGACTCTCCCTCTTTATATGTTTGTGCGGGACAGTAGGAGATAATGTCATTAAGCATTGTAGATGTCGATATTAAATTTTTTACAGAGCAATATTGAATTTTCGTGCAAAAGCAGGACGCCTCTACATATTCTTTGCTTTGAAAACTTTATTTCAGAGACAGTGAATGCTTTATTACATTGATCGAAATTCCGATTTCAAATAAAAAAACAGCCTTCAAAAATATAATTTTAAAATTAAGTACTTTATATTCTTGCTTGGACATCTTATTGGAAGTCAAATCCCTACGAATCTTATCTTTGATTCCCTACTCTTTTTTTCCAATTTTTTTCTTATTATTTTTGTTTACTCAAATATATGGAAAAGATTTCGTAAGTTGAAAAAATGCAACTTGATTATTTTCTTTCAACTTTTTTGCAATTTCTCCATAGATTTGCTAAGAAAAGCAAGAGCTCAAGCAGCAGGACTGCTTTCCACTTCCTTGAGAGTATTTCGATAATCGATAGTTTATTCTATGTGCTTTAAGTGATGTCACGCTACAAAATTATTTCTGTTTTCGTTCTTTAAACACTTTACTTCTATGCTGTCTGTTTTCTTATTTGAGACAAAAATGATACATGGAGCTTTGGACATACTCAGTCAACTCTTGAAAAGGGCAATTGGAATTTTCAAAGAGTACAAAGATGTATGGTTTTGTTTCTAATGTGACGTTTTGCAGAAAATGTATGCAATAAGATTTGTCCAATAAAATAGAATGGAGAAAGCTTAAAGTGTAAATAATTTGTTTTTATTGGAGGAGGGTGAGGTTTTTTTGTACCCATGTAATGTTACATAATTTGTAATAAAATCTGAAGAAACTTATTGAGATGGCGAAATTTTACTTAAAGTTACTGCATTGATCTCATCTATCGATCCTTTTGAAACTTTTATAACAACAGTTGAGCCACTTTGATCAACAATATAACTATTTTAGACATAAACTTATCAGGTTCTTTACCCGAACTGTCTCAAATACCTTTTAATATTGTTATTAGTCTCCTCCATCGCGTAAAATTATGGACTTCGTGAGAAACCACAATTGCTTTGAAAGAAATTAATGTTCATTGATTAGAAAATTTAGAATTTTGGCATGAATGTAGCAATTTACTGAATCTATCAAATTACTTTCTATTTTGGTCACTTTTTGTTCCTGATCGATTAAAATCAAAATTAAAAACGGAACTGAAGTATTAATTACGAGATCATAAGTCAAATTTTATTAATTTAATTCGTAGCATTTATCAATTTTTACTAATTTACATTTTTTAGAAAATCCACTGATAGGTCAAGAATCCTTTAATAGATTCGCTTCAAAATTGGATAAGAATCATACTTTAAACGGTAAATTTGAGCATCAATTTTTTTCTTGCTGCCTTTTTACGTTTTATAGTTATTGTGTTAAATATCCCTCTTACTGGATATTGCTGAAAATTTTAAAGAAATCTTCACATCTGGGCTAAACATCATATATCAAATTGTATTTATTTAACTGAAGGAAAGAATGTTTGAATTATTATGCCCTTAGGCAGACCGACATTATACCAAAAGCTCGTGTGAAAATAAAAATGTGCCTTTAGAGTTTAGGTAGGCTTTAAACATGCAAAATAATAAAATTGCAAGTCCAAAATATTAGATGATCACATTACTTTCTCTGTTCTTCGTATACGGCACTTAATTCGGCATAAAAATGAATGATTTTTCCTTAACATATCGTGTATAAGATGATTTTGAAATATATGTTACTAATTTAAATCATATTGAGAGTACTGGAATTATATCTCATAACAGATCCTACAATGACTTGTGATTTTACAAATGGCTACTGGCTACATTTTCCTAAATACTCACACCGGACATACCTTTGTCGTGAATCATCTTTAATGATGAAATTAAAATAGTACACATTATTTGAACCTTTCCGCTCAAAGCTATAGAAGATGAGTTAGTATCTAAGAATAATGATGTTGTGTAGTATAATTTAAGATATGATACATTGCTCACTTGAGTAATTTGCAAACTGCATAGCAATACAAATCGTAATTACCTGCAATTATTACATAAGGCGAGAAGAGTTTCTAGGGGAACGATATATAAATATTTCCAGAAACAAAAATAAATCTTACAATATTGAATAGTGATATGTATATTAAATGATACTATAAAATTCTGTGTGGTATAACAAATAATATTGCAGAATTCCTTATATATTATAAAATAGTATTATATAGTTCCATAAAATATCAAATAATGTGAATGTTATTGCATGATATCAAACAACATATAGTAATTCAACAATTAATGCCCCCAGCACCCTGGCTCAGGAATAGAGCATCGTCTACGCCATTTGGGAAAATTGTTCGGGCATAGTCTTTCTTCTTCTGTGCTCTATCAATAAGGTGTTTGAATGTACCTCTCTGCTATAAAAATGGATTGTGTAAGCGAATGTGAGCCATGAAGTAGCGAAGTCGTACTCTTGGCCCTAGTTGGCTCTCCTGAAAAAAAAAACAAGAGATATTCATTTCGGCTTAAATCACTGGCAGAAAACTATCAGCTGGCATATAAAGAGCCATAAGTTACAACGACAACACAATTGATGCCATTCAACTAACAGCTAAATTGAGCAGCCGTTTCTATCATGACAGCAAAAATATAGAGGGAGAATATTTTTATGCTTGTTGTATGATTGCGTGTCTTTAATGTTATAAGCCTTTTAATCAGTGAATTTTTCGACATCAATCTCTACTACTTCAACGTCATTTCAGAATGTGTTAGTTCGTTAACTCCACTAGATATATCTTAATCTTGGTCTACCTCATGACGACCAGCCTACCAGAAAAGATGTAAGACCTTGCAAGTTGTCGTGGAGAAAATAGATAGATCTTATCTATCGGAGGTGATGGGTGACTTACAAATACCTACTATGGTAGCTAAGCTCTAGTGTTTATCACTTCTCATTATGCCAATTTGCTGACTAGAATTTAATATATTTTTTGTAATTTCAAAAAGAAACTACTATTTGTTCTTTCTGAAATTGTTATTCTTTAGTTCTTTTTGTATGAAGCCGGATTTACACTCAGCCAGCAGGTAGAGCATGCGTAGAACGGGACTGCTTCATGTTCATCACAATTTCATTAAATAGATTCGGACATTCCATTTTTGACCCTAAACCTCCGTTTTGGCGTCCATGAATTTTTTTTCGTTATACATCGTATTAAAATGATGGATATTTAAACAAAGAAACATGGTAAAACAAAGACAAAATTCAATATACATAAATTTGGAAAACAATTGAAAAAAACTTCATCAGAAAAAACAAAGAGCAAAAGTATTCGGAATTAATCTATGATAATTGATCAATTTTTGTATACCAAAATATACCATCTAATACTGCAAACGCATGCTCATTAAAAAAAATTATAATATAGAGGAATGTTGTAGTCCCTCCCGGGCAATTACTTGTCATTACTGAAAAGCAATTTTCAGCTTTTCTACGCGTGCGCTAGTTACTGTTCGAGTATTAACCCGGAATATAATCAATGTAATCTTGTGCTAGTTACAGAAGTAGTATTTTTTCAATATTGGTAGCAGAATATCAAGCCGAAATCTATACAATACTCACTTTTCATCTTTATGTTTGAACCTTAACATTTGCTTTATAATTTGGCAGATGTTTAGAACTTCACAAACAAAATTTTAATAATTACATTTTATCAGATATTTAATGATATCGTTCTATTTGGAAATGACCAGAGTAAGTTAATAATGATTATTTTTTAAAGTTTGTGTAATATTAAGGGAAAAAAACCAATGGAATTTTTTATCTTTAACTGAAATATTCATTATTAAAATGAATGAAACAAGTAAAAGACTGATAGATTAATTTACTTTTGCCAAAAAACATTTAAAGATTCACATCAAATAGATTCATTTAAGGCAGATTAAAATCAAATCTTCAGCAAAAGGTAAGAAAAGTGTCTTCAGAAATCCTTATATTTATTTGCCATCAAAGTTTCCTATAATCAATTTGCCTGACATCTTTATTAAAGATTTGGTCATTTTTTTCCTGCGTGGCTGAATCTCCGGAATACATATTTCTACTATACATCTTATGTAAATGACATCTTTTGATAAATTGCTATCGATTGTTTGAAGTCGTGCGGTTCAGTTTGTTTCTAAGAACGAATGCAGCTACTTTCCAGAAAAAGATTAATTTATCAAACTTCTCTTTTTTATGAACTGTTCTCTAAGAATATTTTTGCATTTAATCCGGCGATTCCAAAAGAATTCGTGGCTTGAAATTTTCAGGTATTTTTACTTCAACTGTTAGTTAAGTTATTTTTGAATATAAATGCGACAACTTTTCGAAGTTCATTCATAAAATATATTTTCTTTCATACATAATACATCAAGTATTCTATATTTGCATAAACTTTTTTTGATAACTCACCTCTATCTCAGTTTTGTAAGAAATATGGTCCATTCAATTAACCTTTTATTTACTGAATTCTTAAAAAAATTTGTAAGTTTTTGCTAACTCTTTTAATATTTAATTTAAATTCAATTATACATCTCACAGAGTGATTTGTTAATATCAATCATTAATAAGGCCATTAATTACATGAAAAATAATTAGAAATCCCGTATCCCACAATACGATTTTACAGAAACGCGAATTTTTCAAAAGTAACAGCATATTAACTAAAAATATTAGTGAATGTAATAATAATTTGAAAGATTCAAAAAATGATAATAGCTAGTCAAGTAAGTCTGTAAATAGTGAAAAAAAATACACAAATATAATAATATTACAAAAATATGTGATTCATATATGTAAACACGTGAATAATTTTCAGTCTTCATTTTGGCTCTTATATCTTAATTCAGCGTGCTTCCTCAAAACTAATCTTATACTCTGTTTCTGAATTCAAGAAATAACTTTTAAAAATGAACTTTTATGGTTCCGAATAGCTCCCAAAGTGTTTAAATTAATCTTTCAAAATATTTAATTTAAACATTCTATTGGTAAATAAAAGACTGACTATACAAATAGAGCTACATATTAGATAATAGATGAAAACAGATATAAAGCTTATATGTGTATAATATGGTATATATACATTATAATTCTAACTGTACAGTAAAAACTTTTGGTATTAACATTAAAATGTTAAAACAAAACAAAAATACGAATCGGAGTTGAATAGTAACGAACGATAATTGGAACTGCTACCTGGATGACACAGGGAATTCAGAAGCAAAAAATTAATAATGAATGACAATACTTAAAATAATTGTAATGCTTTACAATTATTTTTAATGTAAAATATCTTTAACTGCTGAAGTATTCGAATAATTCACAATTATTGCGAACGATTTACAGTGGCATTATATGAATTGGTGAATTCTTACCATA
>JAPMOQ010015927.1:275549-299766 GCA_026543055.1 Argiope trifasciata
AATAAAAATCCTAGAAAGCTAATGAATCTACCAGTAACATTACAAAGATTCTGCAATGTCAAGTAATAAAAAATAAACTTTGCTAAAAATCTGCAATGCAAATGAATCTAAATCCTATAGAGCGGTTTAGTTAATTTGTTTTTTGTTTCAGTTCATGCTTTCCTGTGTGAAAATATTGCAAATAAATTTTAACTTTTTACTCTTTCCTTGTTATCTATTTTGATATTTGACTTTTCCCTCTTTATTCAATCATTGTTGTCTATTTTTTTTCTGTTTTAATGGTTTCCCCCCTGCAATTATTATAATATAACGAAACAATCTATCATTATGATATGGTTTCCTTGATATCTGTTACAGTTTTAATATTTTTCAAAGATTTTAATAATAATCACGATAACTTATATGCAAATAATTAATTTTGTAATTTCAAGGGAAGAGAGTTTAAAAAATGTAAGAATCATAAAATGCTTTCAACGAGCGAAAATGGCAACGATAAATGATATAATAATTTAAAATGCATATGGAGTTTGCCTTCAATGACAATGAGCTTATGGCAAATTATGTTCGTAAATATGGCATGTTCAACACAATATTATATTACAATGAAGAATATCAAGTATATTTTCAGATAAAGTACGTCTTATCGATTGAGAATTCTTCAGAATCGGATGAAGATAAATAATAGTGATGTGAAGTCTAAGTACGAGATTTTCTTTATATAGTTTCGAAATGCACTTCTTTTTGAATTTTAAAGTGATCCAGATAGAATATTCATGGAAAACTCTATGACACTAGAAATTCCATAAGTTTTCTTCTTCTGAATTCTTGGTAATAAAAAACATCTAAATCCTTACAGTTTCAAAGTCGAGCTTTATGATTACCAAAACATAGTGAGATTATTGCAATTATTTATTCTGCTTAAAAATTAAATGTGAGTGGAAATTAAAGAAGTGAGGTCTTTAAGAAATTGAAAATTAGTTTTACAGATTTGGTTTTTTTAAGGCTGATTTCCATTATTCTTTCTTCATTAGTAGGGTAGTCAAAGAAGAATTAAGAATAAAAATATTTGGAATACAATGGAAAAAAAATATTTTTTTGCGCTAATATGTTCTTATGGGATTTATAACGAAAATTTAGAATATTTACTTATGGAAATGATGGCAATGATTTAAAAAATAAAGATTAAAAGCCATTTATTTCTTAAAAATTGAATTTATTCGTACTATAAAGAGATCTGATTAGAAATTGATGTACAGAAATTACTTTCGAAAAAAATTAAGGTATCCGACTACGTTGAAACACTGGTATTCGACCACATTGACGATGTTTTTTAAAAAAAAGTGTTATTTCTTGTAATTCAGACATTTCTCTTTCCAAAACAGTTTGTTTTTTCTTAGAAAAAGAATGTCTAACCTATTATCCAGAGAAATTTTAAGCAAAATTTATTTTTCAGCTGAAATTTGTCTTTAACAAATTTTAATTTTCATAAAAATTATCCACCATTCACATGATATGACAAAAAACTAATAGAGGAATTTACATAAAAATTTCAGCTTGTGTTTTAAATAATATAGGCAGTGAAATGAACTAAAAGTTTTATTGTTGGTGAAATACTATTTCTGTTATAGGTGTTTTTAGAAAAATTAAGTTGCGAATTTATGGAAAAATGCATATATACGTATATTTTTACCCGTAACTTCTTTGCATCCCAAAATATTTCTTAGATTTTGGTTCATTTCATTCATCATTATATTCTATAGCTTGTGTACAAAGAAAAATAGGATTGTTGCATTACAATTTTTGTAGAATGTTAACCATTTTTGGTTAAATTTCACTAAAATTTACCACAAATTTTCCTATTTTTCAAAATATATTATATTCTCAAATTATGTTTTTGTATTTATAGTGATTATAATTGATAATACATCTGAAAATCAAAAAAAGTTTTTAAAAAATCAAATTTTCAAAAATTTTAATTCGAACCTAGTCGGTTACCTTTATCTCTGCAAACATGTGAACATGACAAAATGAACAGGACTTCAGGGTTTCATGTAAATTAGAGATGATGAATTTGTTTTAAGAGCATAAATTTAGGATCTTTTATTACAACCAAATAAATACCACAGAT
Organism: Argiope trifasciata; assembly: GCA_026543055.1. Classification (NCBI taxonomy): domain Eukaryota; kingdom Metazoa; phylum Arthropoda; class Arachnida; order Araneae; family Araneidae; genus Argiope; species Argiope trifasciata. The sequence goes on from JAPMOQ010015927.1 coordinate 277,678, forward strand.
TGAGGTTTATCGTAAAAATAACTGCTTATTTTTTTTTATAAATAAAATTCCTATCCAGCGTATCTATTAGAACAGAATGATATAATTTTGCTAGACGTGAAAGAAGATTACGATTGATTAAAATCGCAAAAACAAAGGAAGTACTTGCTAAAAATGTATCATAAGTTTCAGAATCCCATATTCAGTCATAATGAATTAAAAAAAAAATCTATTTACTGAGTATGGAGGCTAACATCCTCATTAAGATGAAAATAGGAAAAAAGTGTCCATGTTCTCATAATCATCAGAGTTTTAAGTGAAAATGAAGTCTAACAGTTTTCTGTTAGTCCAAATGATAATATTGATTTTTTATTTCATTATATTTTAAGCAATATGAAGGATCATCACATAATTTTTTTGGATAGTAATATGTGATTTAACGAAGAATTTTGGTAAAATGTCAGACAAACCCCGCTTTAATTTTAACCATCTCGCAAGAGATTATGTCTATAATACACAAATTTCTTTTCCACAGTTGTTGGGCAGAGATGTTTTCGACAAAATGTTCAATGTAACATTCATTTTACTTTATATTGACCGGAACTATTTCCATGAGATTTAAGTTTTCTTCTTTGTAATTTCAAATATGCAACTATATATTTGATTCATTAAAGGTTGTTTTGAAGATGTAGTAATTTGTAGTTAGAAGTAGTATAGAAATGGGTTACATCATTTGTTACATGCCTGATAAATATTTTTAACCAAATGTATGAAACGGTTGTATAATAATGTATGCTGCATTTAATTCTGTTTCCTTTTTTTGTATTTACTTGATGTCGTATAACAGAAAATGAAATTGTCGAATTCGAATACGACTAATATTTCTGTATTTGGTAAACAACTAATTCCATTAAAAATTAAGCTGCTATTTCTTGGCTTATTGACTTTTTTGATGAATTTAATTAAGGCATTTTTAAATGCCTTTTCAAAAAATAAAATTAGCAGTCGGTAATCAAATCCCATTTTTTTCTTCACTTTCAAGTAGTTAATAGATATGATTACACTGAAATGTTTTGGTTCAATAGACCAGAAAACTGTAGAATTTTTAAATATCAATTAATAAGCAAGATAAAAATATTAATTATATATGTTTCAAGACATTAAGATTTTTTTTTTTTGCTGACAGCATTATAATTTTTTAGGATAGAAAATTAAGCTATTGCTTTAATTATTCTGATTGGACTTCTTCTAAAATGGGAGTCTTGAGAATGAATAAAACAATAGAATATGCGGTATTATCCTTGTCTTTAATTACGCTGTAGTGAACTTCTGGAAGGGTTCTGATTTTATTATTTTGTACAATGATATTATTGAATCATAATACTTAAATATTTTTTCCATTATGTCTTTTTGTTTCCTTTTTTAATTACGAATTACTAATTTTTCATCGCTTAAAATGTATCCCATTTATTTTTAAAGATTAACAATTTTTTCATATATCTGAATATGCCTTTTAATGCAGAGATAAGGTATATAAGCATGATATAGATTAAAATATTTTTATTCAGTTCATTCAGAAAATATCGATATCAAACATAAATAAATATGTATTATAATTAAGGTTATAGTGTAAATTTGGTTGCCCTTTCGATTGGCACCAATTTTCAGTAATGAAGCACTACTTCTGGTTTCCATTATGTTTTGATTTTATTGACGTTATTGTTAGGTTACTGACCGAAAATGTATCATTGGTACTGATCTTAGCGTCAAAAAAATTCGAGAAATCAAGGGACACACAACTGTAAGCTTTCACCATAAGTAATACATTATTATGCAATTGATACTTTATTTTAATCTGTATAAACCAAAGCAATAGCTGTTTAAGCCAAAACCAAATTGACTGATAAGAAATTTTACGCACATTTAGACACCAAAACTGGTAATAAATGTTTGAGAAAATTTAGATTCAATAATTTTCAAGAAAAATTGCTTATTAAATGAGGACATCAAAACTTGTTGGACAATAAACTGACAGACATTTAGACATCAAAACTGGTTAGAGCTGTTTGAAAAAAAATTAGATTAGATAATTCATTAGGGAAAAATACATATTTCTTTTAAATTCTTAACAAATTGATTCATGTTTACGAAGATCGAACTCTACAATCAGGTTCTTATTTTCTCGTATAAGGAATATATAGTAAATATTATAATCGCCAAAAATTCAAACCCGGAGCTTTGACGAATCTCCAAGTTTATGGTGTCCATGAATTAAAAAAACACCTTCTTGATATTATATTTGCCCGTCTATCTGGCAGATAACTCACAGATGGTTTGAGCTTGAATGATGAAATTTGGTATATGATTATATATTGCCAAGTTTTGAAAGCAGTCATTCAGAGAAATTATGTCTTACTGTCTGAATATGAGTTAGATAATTACAAAAGGAAGAAAACTAGATGGATAAAGTTTTGGTTACAGATTTAACATCTAAACTGTAGATGAATGCTAAACGTTTAGCATGGACATGTCGAGGAGTATATTTTGTGTCTGCTTCCTCTTTAACAAGCATGTAAACTGGGTAATTCAAATACCCACTGTCTTAAATGTTTTCTAATTTGGCATATTGTTATGTGATTACAGACGTTTTATTGTTTTGTGATTTTCGAATATTATTAACTACATGCCATGAATTAATTGCTAATAAACTTGACACGGATCACCCGACAGACTCAATAAAATTTAAAGAGTTCGCAAGAAAGATTAATACATCGAAGCTATTGTAAGTAAACTGCATGGAAGATGTTTTTTGGCTTACCCAAGGTTCATGGTTTTTTCTAAGGTTCTGGGTGCATTGCAGGTGCTTTCATTAAAGAATGTGCGAGAAAGTATTGGGGAAACCCCACCTTTTGGGGATTTATTGTAATATTGTTTTGGGACTCTCATAGTAATATACATTTTAATATTTTCAGAAAGAGTAATTTTAATATTTTTAGCAGTGATTTGATTATTTTAATTAAATTTGTATCGAATATGAATGATGTCATCTCTTAATGATTTTTAGAAAATTGAATCCTATATATTTTTTATTATTTAAAATAATAAATTTTAAATTAGATTAAAAAAATAATGGAAATAAAAAATTTCTCCTTTTAACATAAAATTAATTATATGTCTCAAAAATTTTTTTACACTGCTTTGCTATTAATTACAGACAGTTTTTCTGATTCTTAATATTCTATTAATATAATCTGACACTATTCAAAATAATCGATAGAACATTGTTATGGTCTATGAATAGTTAATTCTCACCAGGAGCACCAAGATTAATGGATGATTCATTTTCGGAAAAGAGACAGACTTTCTTTCACACACTTTCACACATATTAATAGTGGCGTCGAATTAATGACTTTGCAACGATGAGACAAATCTACTATAGGAAAGGTTGTGATGTGGCCGGCATTTGACCTGAAACTCATTTTCTATTCTTACGTCGTTGTGATGATGGTTATTTAAGTTCATATAGGTGCAAACTAAAGAAAGAGAAAATTCATCTGTGAAAGTTAACAGCTTTTATAGCATGAAAATGTTTATTGCCCTACTTGAAATGCAACTGTATGCTTATTGGTTTTGTTTCATTCGTTTTTAATGCAGCATAGGAAGAATTAGCGAGCAGTTTTACTGTTTACATTTTTAATTTAAATGTTATAGTATTAAATCTCTGCCTTTTGATAAATTTAATTAAATTTTAGTTAGATATGAATGGCTTCTTCTATTTAAAAATTTGCAGTATTCAAAAAATCAAATTGGAGGTAATTTTTAATATATTTCGAAAAAATATTTTTATTTTCTTATCCAAATCAAATGAAAATTTTAAGTTTATGCATGAATTAAATTGATGACAGTTATATTATTGCTACACTGGTGTGTGTGAGTTTGTTTGTGTGAGTTTAATATATCCCTTCTTAAATTTGAGCTTTTATAAATTAATAAAGTGTAATGAGAGAGTTTTGCACGTCCAGCAAGTTTTCTTTCATATTTTTTTTTAAGTTATTCTATCAGAAAAGAATTTAACATCATTATTTTCCTTGAAAGAACCAGGAACCAATACTATTCATTATTAGAAAAGAATTTCATTGCATGGAACAAACTTGTTGCTGTTACTTTTCTCCCCGTCGTCATCAGAAAGGATAAAAAGGGAACAAAGGAAAATGCAGCAAATAGAACAGTCCATCGAGAAGCAAAAGCAAAAATCCTTACTTTTATATACATAGATGGATAAAGAAAAATAAGCCAAAATAAGTACTGCTGATTAGGGAGTCGACTTTTCTTCTGTCAGCAGGCTGTCAACGTCCAATCACATCGCAGATAAACTATATAGAAATGGCACTTCCTACTCCGTGCATTTTCTTTCTTTTCTTTTTTTTCCTCCCCTTGCTTTCCTCCTTGTTATCCATGAAGGTATGCGAAGAAGAAGGGGATAAGAAAGAAAAGAAGGATAACACATGCCGGTGTTTGTTTTGTGTCAGAGTGAGAAATTTCCTGTGAAAAAAAACTGTCCTGGTTTATCTAGGGATCTGTAATAAAAAATGAGATGCGATCAAATAAGGAAGAGGTTTCGGAGAAAAAAATCCAGATCTAATTCTGTTTTCCATGATTTGGGATGGCTGTTTATAGTGAAGTGAGAAAACTCGAAGAAGTAATTCCTTTGAAAAATTTATGATAGTTTCTAATAACGATCTGTCAATTGAAATTACGAATACATGTAATGTTATTTTAACATTAAGTTAAATAAAAATTAATTTCCTAACTTTTAGTTAACTTCATTCTAAAATATTTTCTTATTTTCTGTTCCTATTCCACTTGTTCTATTTAATTAATTCGAGAAACTTTGTAAAGACGCTTTCTTCATCAGATCCCATACTGCGAGTGAAAGGATAAAAGTTGCTTGCTTGCACAAGTACTTTATCAAAATTGTCTTGTGAAGAAAACCCTATCAGAATCTTAATAGGGTATTAGGTCTGTAAAAATATTTTTCTTATCAATACCTCATGTCATATAAGATAGGGATAATTTGTTTATTTTTCTTTATAAACCACTTCTTGCCTAATCTGTTGCAGTGAGCGGACGTGCTTTGTCCGCCCCGCCCCGCCTTTAGCCTTTCCGAAATGGATTAAAACGAACTTAAAAACGCAAAGCCTCTTCACTATATTCGAACTTGCTTGTCTGCTTCCAAAACGTTAAATGCTTACATGCATATATTTTTCTTTAGATAAAAAATTTATAATTGAATATCGTTTCTTGTAAAGTTAGACTGCAAAGTTATGTTAGAATATTCGGCATTTCAAAGAGTAATCTATGCACAAATAAAATTTAGCCAATTGACTACAATTCATTGACTTTGCCCGCATTATCTTTATAGTTTGAGAAATTGTAATTATAGATGTGTTAATGATTATGATGAAATTCCGTACTATATTTTTCATTGCCCTATTCTTCATCATTTGAGATAATTTATCAAACCGCAACTAAATATTTCCAAATTCTATTATACAATCAATTGACTTCAAATGCTCAAACTATCTTGGATTTCCTATATCATAATGAAAATAGGATATTCTAAATTGATTAGTAATTGTCAAGTACTGTTAAGATTGGACAGTATCTTGTGAGTATAAGAAAAAAAATAATGCAAAAAGAATTCTGTCTGGCCTTTTGTTTCTGTTCATGGAACTCTATCATAGACTGACCCACTATATATATTTTTCTGTGAATTAATTTTTTCATTTATTTACTCATTTTTACATTTGTTTATTGATAATCTACCCTTTATTTTTATATTTTTTTCATTTTTTCAAGTTTTCTAAATTTAAAATGTATTTGTTCTGTAGATTATATTGTTTTCTAATTATGTTTCAATGATAATGTTTCTTTGGAATATTATGTAGGCTTTTCTGCTTGAGCCATTTAGACTTCTCCATTTTTTTCTTTATATGATAACTCAATTTTTTTATTCCGGTTTTTTAGCTCCTAGTACACAAGCATTTGTAGGATTTTTTTTTGGATAACTACTCTTTTAATAGATATTTAAATTTTAATTATGAGCATTTTACCGGTGTTACCCCAATTTTGACACGCTCCTAATCATCCTCAAAATACAAAAAATAATTAAAAATAAAAGGAAACCGCATTCTTTGTTTTTTCATTTGTCAGAGAGCTGTCCAATGTTGATCGGTTCAATTTCTATTTTTCACTTTGTGGTGTGCTTTATATTAGTTTTTCTAATCATCTTAAAGATTCTACGCATTTATCTAAATGCTCTCTAAATTACAAACGCTAAAACATAAATTAAATGCTTTCTATTTATATTTTGATAGAATGAATTTACTTGTGTCCAACCATATAAATTTTTTACACTTTCTTTTCAATCTATGTTTAGAGTGTCCACTGTTTAGCTTTTAATTTCTATTTCTAAATTTTGCATGCTTGTGTCAAAGGGTAGCAATGACTAGTTAGAAATCCTTTTATAAAGGTTTTTGATAAAAATTGATTGACATTGATGATAATAAATTTGTTTGATCTGATACATATGTGATTAAATTCGAATGACGTGTATAGAAAAAATACCAACATTTTTACAATATATTTGAAAAATTATGGAAAACAGATTTATCAAATTACGCTTTTCTTCTCTAAATATTTATCTTTTATTTCATCTTTGTAAATTCATCATCTATGGTATGTGTTCAAATTAACTAAATTCCCCTCTTTTTGTCTTAGATTTTCTTAGACATCATTGATTCATGAGCTTCAATTGAAAAGAAATAGACTCTGCAGTTGAAAATGTTGTTGCTACATTTTACTTGCATAATCGAAATTATTGAAAAAACATGCCTTATTTTAAAAAGCCATTATTTTTAATAATATCAAAAGATGGATAATAAGGCATACAAAAATTTATTTAATTCCTACACATTAATTATTTAATTCATAATAATCTATACAAAACTTTATTTAATTCATACACAATCATTTATTTAATTCATAATAATGAATACTCAAATTTATTATGATTTGAATTGCAGCAACATCGTTATAATTTTCAGTGATAATAATTAATACTTTTTAATATTCCAAGAATTTAGCATATTATAAATTTGATGTAGTTTAAAAAAATTAAAAAATATCTCATATGCGTGCAATATGTTATGTTTTATATACGAACGCTTGATAGAAATACATTTCACTTTAAATTTCCACAAAATATTGTCTTCTTATTTTATTAGAAATGTAAGTTTGTGATTAGTTATTTTTAATCCGAATAACTAATGACAAAATTCAACATTTTGAGATATTTTTATTTGATTTAATATGTTTATTTTATCTACGAAGTTTTATAGAAATATATTGAAATACGAATTTCGTAGCATATTCTTATTATTCATATTCTTATTAGATAATGTAAATGCTTACTTAATAAGAATTACTTATCACAAAATTCAATAGCTTTGAAATATTTCATTTGCAATTTATACATATATTTTATCAAAGAATACTTATTGTAAAATATTTAAATATAAATTTCATAGAATAGCGTAATCTTACGTTATCAGAAATGTAATTTCTTCCTTAATGAAATGACTTACCCCGGAATTTGACATTTGGTATATTGATTGGTAATTAACAAGTATTCTTTTAATGCTGGTCGAAAACAGTTTAGGTATTTGATTTTAAGATATATTCTATGCTAAACTTTAGTTGCGCTTGAAGTAGTTTGTTAATAAGGTTAAATCCCTTTTAGATCCAGAAACATACAAAACTTATTTCAGTTCAGCCTCCATTCAGATCCATTTCAAGTTATCCTTGGCATTTGCCCTCATCTCTTCACTTGAAGAAGGTCTGCATAGCCAGCTGCATTACAGACAAAATCTTTTATCGCACAGTTCCTAACAAAGGAAAGAATAGGGCTAGTGAATCAATATTGACCCTTTAAATAAGGTTGTCCATTAGTTCCCGAAGAAGAGGACATCTTTGGACCATGCATGCCGCCAAAAGAGAACATGGAACAGCCATTGACGAAACATCGATTCCCTCGTTGTGCGATTAAAAGGAACCACCATGCTGACTGAAGAAGAGAAGCTGTGGACTGTTTCATTGATCCCGATTAATCCCCACTAATTGAATGGATGAGGGTATTTCTCTATAAATCTTGGACAGAGAAAACTTAATGTATGTTGTGTTCCTACATGTGAATTCAATAAAAGCGACGCCTTATACGTTACAAATGGATTTGAATTTAAACTGCTCAATGGATAAAGCTTTAGTGGTCTCGCAGTAAAATAATTATTTATAACCGTATTAAGATGTTATTGTTTGGTCAGAAATATTAAAAGAATTAGTATTTATTTTAAATAATAATTTCAATGGCTCAATATGGTCCGTTCTACGTTTAGTTTAATGATTCCAATTTAAGAAGTGAGGTATGTTTATGCAATGATTTCAAACAATGCAAAGTTGCAGTTTTTAATTTATCCTATTTAATTTTTTTTCAATAAACGTAATTCTTCATTCATAAAAAAGCAATCTAGAAACAAAACTTGAGTTAAAATAATTCTAAGAATTTTATTAACTATAAATCAAGAATAAAATGACTCAGTATTTAATGAATTTATTACATTAGCTTGTATAAATATTATGAATAATTAGGTAACCTAGATTAGAAAGAAATATTCTTCTGCAAAAACTATAATTACCATATATATGGACATATTGTGCCATCCATCTGGTAAAGTATAGTTTGTTTAAAGCGACAGAGTACCTCAAAATCTTTTTCATTAAATTTTAATGTTTAACATTATTTTTGACTTTTATTTTATATAAAATAATACTAAAACGTTTCCGTAAAAAATTAAAAATAATTTAATATTTTTTAAATTGAATTTTCTCTAAAATTTTTATTTTTTTCTCTATTTGAGTAAAACTTAAACTCTTTATTAAATATGAAGATCTTTCTCCGTTTTTTTCCTAAGCAGTTAATATACTATATAAAACTTAGTATAGATTTTCTCCTGCCAGCAATATTTATTTTTTTATAGTAAAAAACGCAAAAAATTATGAAAAATGCAGAAATTCCTTCTTTGGAATATTTTTTTTTAATTTCTACCAACCTGAAAGCTAATTCTATTCAAGTTTTATGAAACATATTGTTACGAACCTGTGGTTTTGCTTTCCCTCGCTAATATTGACATCGTAAGGAAGACAGATTGACAGTAATATGTATTGAATAGTGAATGGGTGCGACGTCAGAGGTTCCAAGGCTTGGAGACCATTGGGCGACTTGGCAACGAATTTGGCAACTTTGGCGACAAAATGGAAAGTACCCGAAACATCGAGAATTTTCCCGATCCTTCCACTAGGAGCCGAGATCCAACTAGAACGCTCCTGATTGGTCCAGAAATGTTAGCCCCGCCTACCACCGGATATATAAGGATGAGGGCTGCAGAAGTCAGTGTGAATCAGAGAATTATGTCACCCGGCAACATGTAGTGTGTAATTAACCTTCCAACACAATAGTCTTCGCATAGTGTACTGGAACGCAAATGGCATTAGTAGCAAACTGTACGACTTCCGTAATTTTGTAAATAAGTATAACCCAGATATAATACTCATTCAGGAAACACACCTTAGACCACAAAGAAAAATTTTCCTTGCGAACTATTTTTCTTACTATAGCTATAGGAATAACCAAACCAAAGGAGGCACTGCTATTTTTGTTAAAAACGGATTACCTCACAATGAGGTCCCCCCACCATTACTACAGAACGTAGAAGCTAGCGCAATTAAATTGAATCTTAAAAACCAGGACCCCTTAACACTTATTTCTGTTTATGTCCCACCTAGTGCAGATAACAATAACTATATACTTGATATTGAGCAATTAATGCAACTAGGACAAAACCAAAATTTTTACGGTGATTTTAATGCACACCGCGCTAGCTGGGGATGTATGTACAACTGCCCAAAAGGAAAGTCCCTAAAATCGTTCGCCCTACAGGCCGGATTAGATATTATAGCACCCCCGACCCCCACAAGATTTGGAACTAGCTCTTCGAATACACTAGATCTCACTCTAACTAAAAACTTCCTGTACCCTTATGAAATTCACTCGCTACCGGAACTAAGCTCCGATCATAATCCAGTACTCCTTAACTTCTATTTCAAATACTCTCTCCCAAACTGCACCGGGAAATTTAAGACTAAATGGGATAACTTCAAGTTAACGCTCAGCCAATCAGAAACGCCGCACATCTACGAATTTTCTAGCCCAGATAAAATTGATCAATTTGTTAACCTCTTTGAATCACAGATTATTAATGCGAAAAACCTAGCCTCCACCCCTATTATAACTAGTCAAAATTATATAGACCCCAAAATGCGTGATCTCATAAGGGACAGGAACATTGCCAGGAAAACTTTTCAAAAAACCAGGGACCCATTCTTCAAGAGATTCATGAATAGACTAAACAAAGATATAGAAAAATTGAACAGAAAACTACAAAGCGACGAAATAATTAATAAATTTATTAATGTCAGCTCCTATGATGGATCAATTTGGTAATTGGTTAAATCATACAAAAGCAAAAAACTTAACATTCCGGCCCTTAAAGGCCCTGCTAGTATTGCAACTAAAGACGATGAAAAAGCAAACTGCCTAGCTAATAGCTTGGAGAAACAATTCCAACTTAATGACATTACTGATCACAACACTGAACAAACCGTAAATAATACAGTCAAAAGCTTCTGCACCTCCCTACCGTTAAAATTTGAAAATATTCAACCCCCCACTATTACTGAATTAAAAAATTATGTCAAAAAATTAAACGTGAAAAAAGCACCGGGCTTGGATAACATAAATAATAAAATGATCAAATTGCTCCCTGACAACTATTTACAATTCCTTATCAATATTATTCATAGTTGTCTCACTTTTGGCTATTTCCCATCAGTCTGGAAAACAGCTGCAGTTATTCCAATTTTAAAACCTGGGAAGGACCCAACTGAACCCAGAAGTTATCGCCCAATTTCATTACTACCATCAATTAGCAAAATTGCGGAACATTTTATTCTAAATCAGCTAAATGAATACCTAGAAATTAATAACATCCTAACTCCTGAGCAATACTGTTTCAGGAAAAACCTATCGACAACGCACCAACTACTAAGAGTTGTAGAATTTATTGAAGAAGGTTTTGCGAACAACCAAAAAACTGCCGCTGTTTTCCTCGACATTCAGAAAGCTTTTGACCGAGTTTGGCTTGAAGCCCTTATTTATAAACTTATTAACTGCAATATACCCCCACACCTAGTAAAAATTATAATTTCCTATCTCAGCTGCAGATTCTTCAAAATTAAAATTAATCAGGTATTTTCTGAAATAAAACCTGTAAAAGCAGGTGTCCCACAAGGATTTAAGCTGGGGCAATTCTCTTCTCACTTTATATTAATGATATCCCCAAACAATTTAACACTATGTTGTGTTTGTACGCGGATGACACTGCAATACTAGCAAGAAACAAGAATCCAAATTTCATTACCATAGCTTTTAGCAGACACCTCAAATCTCTTGAGGAATGGTTCATTAAATGGAAAATAGAAATTAACGCTACTAAAACCGAATTAATTCTTTTCTCTAAACATAAAATAATTAAAAAATACCCCCCTCTCAGAATTAAAAATCAACTCATCCCGTGGTCTAAGGAATGCAAATATTTAGGAGTCATTTTAGACAATAAGCTAACTTGGAAACCCCATTTTAATTATGTAGTCAAAAAGTTTCGAGACCTAACTCGTAAAATTTATCCCTTAATTTCTCGAAACTCTAAAATGAGCAGTCAAAACAAAATACTTATTTACACCGCCTATTTGCGTCCAGTACTAACATATGCTTGCCCTGTTTGGGGATATGCTGCCAGGACCAACCTGAGACTCTTAGAAATCCAGCAAAATAATTTAATTCGTCAATTTTGTAATATGAAATACCACATGCCTAATACAAACATGTATAAATGCTTAAATTACCCTCCCCCCTTCAAAAAATTCATAGCCAAATTAGCAACTAAATTCTTCAACAACCTTGAATCTATAGATAATCCAACAATAGCCAATATCCCTAAATATCTTCCGGATGCTAAAATTAAAAAACCACGGAATATCTTGCTATATGATAATTAATCTCCTTTTATCGTCCTTATAGTCTAATAATTAATCGTAACGTTCTACTTCTAAACTAAACTCCCGTTAAACTCAAAGTAGTCCTGGACGGCATACCCCCTCACCCTCACCCAGTCAATAACCAATCAGAATGGGTCCTGACACTCGCCATCCCACTCACCCATCCAGATCTCCAATCCTACTTAAACAGACTTCAAGGAAATTTTTGCGCAGTTGATCACGGCAAACAGCGACCGCAAGGTTTACCCCCATATTTCCATTTTCGGGGATAAGCCCCTTGCCGGGGCTAGGTGCCTCGTCAACTCAACTCATATAAGTCAGTGTGAATCGAGTCGGATAAAGTCGAAGCGAAGCAAGCGGAAAAATAGGAAAGAGGATCTGAAGAAGAATCAAGCCGAAGTGCGGCAGTGGAGAGAAGCCGAAGCTGAACGATCTAGTGTTCAACGAAGACAAGTACCGCTGTGGAATTTATCGAGAAGACCTAAAAGAGGGAGGTCTTGAACTGAGGGGTCCTGAACGGAGGACTGTTGTGTGGCATATACTGACGAAGCCTGTGTCGTAGCCCGTTGTGCCGTCGTCGGGAACGGAGCTGTCCCGAACTGAGGAGTAGTCCCGTTGTGCGAAGTAGTGAGTCGACAGCAAAGGCAAGAAAAGATAGAGGTATAATTTCAGCCTGTTCTGGAGAGACCCAGGTGGTGTAAAGTGAATTCCATAAAGATGCCCTCTCCGGCTGAATCCTGTCTGGTCGCTCTGTGGACATTGTCACTACAGAATTTCTGCCTGTGGACTACTATCTGCAGTGTGTTGTCCTGTGTATTCGTCTCGGCTGTAAATAGTTATCCTGTACATAGTTGTGTTGTGAATATTTGTCTTCTGTGTGCTGTCCTGTCCTCGTCCTGTAAATAAACATCTGTGTTGTGTCTTCTACTAAAGGACTGATCATTCTATGTGTCATCATCTCTAACACCATACACAACCACTATACACTATAAGCAGGGTTAAAAAAACCGAACCCGACGAATTTTAGGATATAGGAAATCCGTAACAATATATTTCTGAACATTCATAAAAAAATTCACACCTTTACCTCTATTTGTAAGAAAGCCGTAGGCTTTCGAAATGCAGTATATAAGCAAAAAAAGGACATGGTGAAAAATACATTTAAAGTTTTTATTCATCTAAATCAATATAAAATTCATCCATATTGTCCGTAACTTTTTAAAAATGTGTTTAAAGTTATTCTAATTTGTTTAAATTTAAAAAAAAATGCAAAAATTTATGGAAACAAGCTCTTATATTTTTATATTGAAGATATATAAAGGAAAAAACTAACAAAAGATCGAAATTTCATAAATTTTATATTATCTTAATATGCATTTCAAAATTGATTATATGTATATTTCTACTACTCTAATTGCTATTTCTATTATTCTATTTGCTGTTAAGGGCCTGCTTACCCTTGTGGAGATTTTTAATTTCTTCTGCAAACTCACCTTGTTGAACCATTTGAATTACACTCATTTCAGCTTGTTGAAGTTCCTGGATATTAAAATGACCTGCAAGTTTTACTATTTTTAACATTATGAATAAATCTAAATACATAGCACATTACACGAATTGTACTCATATAGTTATTACTTATTTTAAGAATATCATCAATCAAGGTATTATGATTAAGGATAGAAAAGGTAAGTGGAGAATAGTCACAACTTTTCTTTAGTTCATCGGAAGTGTCACTCAGTGAAATTGAAGTATCACCATTACCTGTATTTGCTGGAAAGTCAACATCTCTCATTAATTTAGATCCTTTCAACCAAAGGTCACTGTTTAATAGAACATCAACACTGATGCCCCTGCTTAAGAGGTCAGCAGGATTTTGTTTGCAAGGACAATGATACCATGCACTTATATCACACAAAACTCTGGATTTATGTCACTCGATTGGCTACGAAGGACTTCCACTTCTTACTGGATCCTTTAATCCAATAAAGGGTGATTTTTGAATCGGTCCAAAAAAAAACTTCAAAAGGTCTTTTGAGATCAACGATTGCCTTGACTTAGCTTGCTAGTCGGGCTGCAAGCAATGCACCAAGTAATTCCAGTCTCGGCAAGGTTATTTTAGTAAGAGGAGTAACACGGCTTTTGGACATTAGAAGATTAACTTCAACACTGCAATATTTCACAACTCTTCATACATGACAACACCATAGTTTTTTTACTTGAATCACAAAAATAATGGAGTTCGAAGACATCCGCGGGTTCCCCAATAGAACCTAGTACATATCTGGGAATTTGCAGCTCAGGAAGACGAGGCACCTCAGATATCCATTGGCACCACAACTTTTGAATCTCTGGGGGTAGTTCTTCGTCCCAAGAGAATTTCTTCTTCCACAAGATCTGGAGGATGCACTTCACACGAATAGTAAATGGAGTAAGAAGACCAAGAGGATCAAATATCTTTAATATTGCTAGTAGGAAGTAACGTTTCGTATTCTCGTTGTTCGACAGACTGTCCAACTCTGCATTCCAACGAGCAGGTGATGTTTAACAATATTCCACAGCATCCCTAAAACTTTGGTTGAAGCTGCACTCGGACTAATGGGATTGTTCCTGCAGATGAGTTTTTAAGCCTTTACGTTTCAACAACTGCATCACATCGTCGCTATTTATGGTCCACTTTCTCAGCGCCATACTAGCTTCGGACATTATGGATACAGCTTGAGTAGAAATTTCCAATGCATCTTGCAATCTGCTTGCACCGCATACAAAATCATCTATGTAGAAAGATCGCTCCAGACATTCTGTAGTGGTCGAGAACTTCCTATGGAATTTTTTTCAGGTGCGTCTTAATGATAGCAGAAAGGAGAAAGGGGTTGGATCTTACCTCGAAGAGTACACTATTAAATCTATACACTTGAAGTATATCATTTTCTGTCAATCGGAAACGCACTTCATCTGTGTCTTTTTCAGTTAGCAGTAACTGTAAGAAATATTTCTCAATATCAGATGCGATTTTGATTTTGTTCGACCTGAAACTTATTAGAATGTCAAATATATTGGAATTCAAGTTTGGGCCAGACCAAAGACAGTCATTTAAATTCAAGTGTTGAAAGCTTTGACTCGAACTCATGTCGTAAATAATACGCATTTTTGTGGTCGAACTATCATCTCTAAACACTGATTGATAAGGCAAATAGTAGACTGGTTTGTTCGGAAGCTTCTAAGGATTAGTCACCTTTTCTATTATGCCTTTTTCCTCATAATCACGAAAGATTTCACGATATTGCAAATTTAGATCAGAATTTTTCTTAAATCTCCGCACAAGGGAATCTAACCTCTTTTTTGCAACACTGTTAATATCATTAAGCTGATTCCAATTTCTTTTCCACGGTAGTTCAACCATATTACGATCATTTTTGTAGCGAAAATTTTTTTCAATTGTCTCTGAAGACTAATCAACCTCATTGCAATTAGGATCATCTTTAATTCCGTCTGATTCGAGCTCCTCAAATTTTTGGATTTCATTTCTTATGTCACTACGATCATAAATAAGCCAACAATGAGCTTGTTGAATTTTTTGAGGTTTGGAATTTGATCTACTACCAGTGGATATAAAGACAGACACTGAATTATGAAATATTATCTCGGAATTGGGCATTTGAATTTGTCCGGATCTCAAGAGTTGATAGAATATCTCTGCACCTAAAAGCACATCTATGTTACCTGAGCCGTAAAATTTAGGATCGGCAAGTTTAATATTAATTGGTAAATTCTCTTTTGGAATTTGTAAAGAATCAATGGGAATCATTAAAAATTTTGGGTAGCCATAAAAACTAATTTTATCTCTTAAGTCCGTTAGGCACTCTTACTAACTCTGGAATTCACATTTATTTTGGTATTATTTAAATCCGGTACTGCTACGGACTTTTTATTTGCAATAAATCTGCTAACTCAGTGGTTACCATCGAGAACATACTGCAGCATTCGATCAGACATCTGGCATTTTTCAAATTTCCGTAACGCTCTTTAACGAATATAATCGCAGTTAAAATTATTACCGTTTTTATTTTTCTTTCATCTCATTTTCACTGCTGCTCCAGAAAATATATTACCATCATTGCATAAATCAAAGCTCACTGCGTTTGGATTGAGACTTGATGACTGATCCCCGTGGTCTTGACATTTTCTATCCCCTATTTCGCTGATGTTTAGTTTCTCGTTCTCGAAATGAAGCAAAGTGAAATGCTTCTTTGAGCATGTTTGACACCTGAAGGTAAACGTTCAATATCGAACTGCATGGGATTTTAAACAATTGAAACAAAGATTATGTTTTTTCACGAATTCACATCTATCTTTTACAGAAAGACTTAGAAATTCAGGGCAATCTGTGAAAATCTTGACTCTGGCATTTTACACATTTAAATTTTGAGTTTTTAGCATTAGATGTAGAAAGCATAGTCGTTACTTTATTTTGAAAACTGACTCTTTTTAATTTCTTTTTATTTTACTATTTTGAAGGGTTCTTGCTTGGCTTAGCAAAAACGAAAGTAGTTTCTTTAAAGTACCAAAATCTTCAGAATTAGTCAGTTCTTTTTCCCACCAATAACGAGTTGATTTATCCAAGTTTTCAACAATTAAAAACACGATCATGGTTTTTGATAAATTCTCAACTTTATAATTAAGAACTTCTTGAAATCGAACACATTCATTTGTTACGTCGATTAAATTTAGGATGGCACTCGACCTTTCATTAATTTTAGGGTGATGTAAAAGTTTTTTGATAATGTAATTTAATAGTTCTCTTTTTTATTCGAATATATATCTTCTAGAAATTTCCAGGCAATATTAAAATTAGCATCAGAAATAGATTACTCTTAAAGCCTCATTTCTGCAACTCTCTTTTAGATACTGTAACTTCATAGAATTAGAAATGGCTGTATTTTGAATTACGCTTGCACTAAACATGTCTTTAAACATTATACAGTTTTCGATTTTACCATTGAAATTTGGGACAGAAAGTGTATGCAATTTAACTTCTGATAGAATATGACCAACGTCTGAAAAATGTTCAGGATCGGATTTCTTATTTATTTTCCGGTTAACTTTTAATCTTAATTCGTCTATAGAATCGTCTATGATATTTTTCTCTTTGATGAATTCCTCTAATTCCTCTGGTTTGCACATTAAGAAAATAGAGTGAAATAACAGTTTAAAGTCACTGTGTAATTTAATGATATTAGAGTAATATAATAACACAGTTGCTGAATCTACATCATCAGTTATCGACGATGCCACTTTATTTTCAAGCCTTATCAACGCAGTTTTTCAAACATTTCTTTTTTAGTTTAAAAAAAATTCATTTAAAATGGAGCATTGAACTCTTAATCTCAAATTTGAATAACTATTGGAAATATGCGCTCACCTGTAGCTACGAAGACCATCTGGAAGATATCACGAGAGTAGCTGGCTCGGATTTTGGATTAATACTCAGACAAAGAAAAGGATGATACTCGCATCTTCCAATAGTTCACATTTTTATTCAAGGCAACTCGTACACTATTGAGCTATGATTGCTTTCGGTGGAGCAACACACTATGTGTGCGCCACCTATTGGCTGCATATTTCGCAACTTCTTAACAATGACCTTTGAGTATACTTATTTCACTAAAAATAAATTACTTTTTATTGATACAAAAAGTTTACTTACAAAGTTTACTTACGTTTTTTAAATACCAAGGAAATTTTAAAATATTTTTGATCAATGCAATTCCTTGTTATAGAGTATGGGTTTATACAAACTCGCATTGGAACGATATGAAAAGCAATTTTCGAGTTCGTGTTACCATGGATATATTTGAATAATTTTTTTAGTGTTATAAAAATAGTCAAATAAAGTTTAAGTCATTATTATGTTATAGCCATTAAAACAAGTTTGCAGAAACAACTTGTTCTTTATTCCTGTTGGCTGTAATTAAGTTTTTTTTTCAACCAAGATTTCTGCTCCGTATAAATATGCGAATGGCAAGTCTTGAACTTTCAATAATGTATTAAGAACTTTCCACATTGAATGTACAAAGTATACGTAGACAATAGTAAGTTTGTAATTATAGAAGTATTTTAAGAATTTTTCAAAGAAGCATCACTTCAGAAATAATTAATACTGTCATTAAACAAACTATAGGTTCGATCATTATGTCGAAGGTTTTCAAATCATTAAAAAAAGCAACCTATTCTCCTAATCTATGAAGCAAGTTCAAATGCAAGAATTTAATTTTTCCATCACATTATTTATAAAAAATATCTTGATAGTAGCAATATATTTTTTATATTAATAGTAGCAAGATATTTATAGCACTTCCCTCACTGACATAGTAGTAAAACTATTGAATCTCAGAAACTTTTATATAAGTGAAATATAAAACGTTTCAAAGAAGACAAATTGGCAACAATATTGGCATGAATAAGAGATTTATTTTGTTTCTTTTAAATTTTAATAACAAGTCTAAGCTTAAAATAATTACAACTAAATAGATGTTAAATATTTTTAATTCGCCTGTAAAAATTAAAAATATTCTTATCTAGCTTATTAATTAGTTATGCAATTCGATTAGTGATTAGTCCTCTAATTAATTTATTAAACAGATTTTTCTATTAGTTATAAAAATTTATAAAATCATATTGCACATTTTGGTAGCAAATTCTATTCTCTGCAGATAAATACATCAGACTAAAGTGGTGGTCCCACGACCAGAGAAACTTCAGATGAGCCACGCGTTCCCCCTTCGACCTTTTTTGCGGTTTTTGTGGTGTCTTGATGCCTGCCCATTTTACAGAAAAATTTTCGGTAGAAAAGGGAAGCAGTTTTCAGAGTGAAAACCCAAATTCTCTGTGGAAAAGCTAAGAGACAATTACCTTATTTTGACATATTTATTACTTGATTGATCATTCAGTACTATTCAAAAGCTCCGATGTTTACAGGGTGGCGATAGTAAAGACATGAGAAAGTTTACCTCCTGTTGTAAATGATCAAGGGAAAGCACATACCAATCCGGTTTACGAAAGTTCTGGCAATTTTTTCAGTAAATTTTAAACCTTTATGTTGACTGTGATCGTTTAAAGAGCATTCTGAAGTTAGACAGACGACGTTCGATAGGTTACTAATTTAGTTATATCCCAAGTTTCCAATGAATTTTCCCTGTCTCTTCAGAATATTGAGTTAGTTATTTTTTCTAATGTATTTTCAATGATACTGTATCTGTTATAAATCACATCATTAGTTTGAGAGGATTTTAAAGAAAATTCCCATTATTAATCACGTTTCCATTTTAAATTTCAAATCAATGAAATGCACTCTCTATTTTCGTTTAATTTTTGAATAATAATAATGAACTGCGAAAGCAACTTAATTCTTATTTAGATATATATTATATCAACAGTGTTGTCTCCTTTTATAATGAATTAAATGGACATTCCATTTAGGAAATTTTCTGTCCTACTCATTGAATTCAGAATTCACTGGACACTTGTAAGTATTATTAAGTAAATTTTGTAGAATATTTGTAAATTTTACATCAAATTATAGCGCTGTTAAATGATTTAGTTTCAGTTTAGAAATTTAAAAATCATTGATTCGTTAATTACGATTAAGCGGTAAAATATATCTCCTTTTCATCTTTGTATAATATGATAATTTAACCGAAAAAGACAAAATATGTTTATACAACGTCTACATACTGTCAAAAATTCAAGAATCAACGTCATTACTAGTACAAAATTATTCAAAATTCAATGTAGAGCTTGTTAATAAAAATATTTGGGACAAACTCAAATCAGAATCATTGGTGAATATGATTAGAAAAGGCAATTAGAGAAAGATAATATACAAAAAAATAAAAAATAAAATAATGATAGCGAGTGTACAATAACATAAAAAAGAAAACGCATTTTTTTGTAATATTTTGCATTTGGATGGGACGTGCATGTAATAGATTTGAGAATAACTGGCATATCTAGAATATTTGCCTTGACAACTGAGAATTTTAGATGTAAAAAGTTATCGGATGTCTCGGAGATGAAAGCTGGGAGGTTTCGAAGCTAGAAGAAACCTGCTAAATAAATCGTGGTAGCTATAGTTTCCCGTAAGATTTGACTTTTTTGTTTATCTTAAATCTGTAATATTTTATAATTTTATTTTGTAATCATTGTGCTCATTCAGTATGCAGTGAATAATATGATTGATGATTTACTACTGATAATTACATTAATACCTGATTAATTACATTAAATATTAAGCAGATATTTTAAGAATGTTGTGAATTGTTTCTTCTCAGACAATAAAACAACATTTGGAATACCTACTTGAAAATAAAACAAGTTATTTATTTTACTTTGCATCTAATAAGTTTCAAATGAGACATGAAAAATCAAATTTTTTTTTCTGAAAACATTTTGGTTCATTATCTTGAGATTGACAGTACCATTATCACCTAATGTATTTTTCCTCTTTCCAAAAGTATAAATGTCGTTTAAAATTAATTTGTTTTCATTGTAACAAGACATACTATCAATCACCATAACTTTTCAATTTTGATGAGTTCACAAAACTGTGAAAAGTATACTAAATCAACCGATATCTAAAATCATATACTTGGCTACACAATATGGCATATAAGATATTTAGCGTTTAACAATCTATGTATATAGTTCACTAGCTTACATGGCATAAAAATCCATATTATTCTTTATAGTCGAAGGCTAACAGTCGAATATAAATAAATAATCGTCGGGACAACGCAGATTACTTCATTCAATGAACTTAGAATTTCTCTTGATTCAACGCTACACTTAGATAATTAATGGTGCTAAAAAATGTTGTTAGGGATTCATGAATGAATGAATTTCATTTTCTTACGTTCATTCCTCCCAAATTTAAACGAAATCAATATTCTGGCTTCAAGCTGTAAATATAACCCTGGTTGAAATTAGGCTTAATTACAACCAAATAGTTCATCATTATAACTTGAATAGTTAAAGCTTAAAAGCCGTTATTTCACACAGTAGAGTATCTTATGAAGTAACTAGAAATTATGTGCAATAACTGATAAATAACGAGAGGTTATTTCATAAAATAACTACAATTTTATTAATTGAATGAATTATACACCTTAATGATAACATAAGCATATTTTAATTTAATAAATTATAATTAATTATAAACTGATTCCGCTTCCTTCATACATTTCAATCTTATTAAAAAATTAATAACTGAACTCCATATTAATAATTTAATAGCCAGAAAGTCACAATTTGGCGAACGAGTTGGACTCCAGTAACTGCTAGTATTATAATGAATTTTGAATAATGTTTCATATTTCGGAATATATGTATCTTGCTAGGATAATGAAACAATGTTTTCTCTGGCCTTTAGCATTTCAGCTGCAAAAAATTAGTAAATTGTTAATTAAATTAAGTTTTTGGAAAACAGTATTTGAAGCGAAATGAATTGTTTTATACAGAATGAAACTAAATTTATTGGCCAAATTTTAATTGTCGCTGGAAACAAAGAAGCATTTTTTTTATATAGCAATATGGGGTCGGAAATGAAAAGTACAAGTGAAAAAATTAAGGGTAAGTAAATACAAAAAAGGGGGTAAAATGTATTGTTTACGTGACTCCAATTTATTCTGACGAAAGCCTAACTTTCAGTTGCTATTGCAACCTTTCTTGAAACACCAGGTACCTCCGAAAGAGTGCGTCTATCACTTGGTAGACACTACCAGACCTTCGGTGTTGTTGATAGCAATCCATTTATGTACATATTGTAATAATGTGTAAGCAAAGAGTTTTATTTTTATTTCCTCAACCTTTTTGTTTTTTTC